>PRKT01000008.1:3727047-3756390 GCA_003671525.1 Saccostrea glomerata
TAACACCCAAGCCGGTCATCACCATTGTTATCAAAACATATCGATCTAGTGTGCCCACTGCTAACACAGGTAAGGTACTCGCCCGCTCAGCCGTGACTAATCCCCTCATTATCGTGTCTGGAAGTGTCAAACTTGTGTAAACAAAGGATTTACATACAGAAGGTAGAGGTGTGAAAGAGACAATTATTATGAAAATCACTATGATAGGCGAAATTTTTGTATCAGATAAAACGAAAATCCCATATTTTCCTATCAGAATATCAGATGAAATTATTAATAAATATATAAGAAATGGTTTTGTGCTCTGATATTGTATCAGATTGGCCGAAATATTCGTTTAACCACTATCTGATTAAATGGAATCCACTGTATTTTCAATGTAAGTATGTTGAAAAATAACAAAGATTTCTTTCTCTTTTTGTTTGTGAAGAACAAGTAGTTCTGAAGTGTTTATTCTTTATTGTTTGATACTTACTACAAAGATTTCAATAACATATTTTTGTTGCATTCCAGAGATTTTTCAGAAACATACATGTTCTTTGAATTATGATTTCTAATGTCCATCTATTTCTAGATGTTTAAGACTACATTGATTTTAGATACAGTATTTGATCAGCTAAAATACTAAAAATAAATGGAAAATATTTTCCATGGGCTTGTCTTTTGCTGATTCCGGTATACAATGTACCTGTGTTCACAATGAATTAATAGTACTTTGTATGATCATAAGATTTTGTGGATGAAGAATTACTGAGTAGTTATATATTTAACATTTTACATTTTCACCATTTTACATGGTGGGCCTAAATTTGTGGGTCCCGATCTTCATACCTGAAAATAACAAAAATTAAAACCCCAACCAAAATAAGCAATTTTCACAGTATCCTAACACCATTTCTATCTTAAGTTATATCTGTAATCTACTGTTGTTATCTACAGAGTGAGTCAGGCCTGACAGAGGAGGACTCTAATGACATTGAAGTGAAGACTTTCTCTGAAATCATGGCAGCCAAAAGTCAGAGACAAAAACGATTGTCAGAAAAAAAGTCAGCCAGAAAGAACTCAGTGGAGGAATTACCTCACGAAAACACAGGTAGAGATCCAAAACTGCAGACTGAACAAAAGAGTTTTAATACTGACATTAAATACTATACATGTACATATTGTTCACAATAGTCTTTAAGTATGGAAACCCAAATTAACTTTGGAATGGTTGTCCTGATTTTTTTACTGTGAGCTATATGTATATGTAACTTGCAGTGTGGTAAACATTTACTAAGATTTACATGAACTTCCAGTTCTGCTTGTAGCCTTGTACAATCTGATTACTAGTATTTTAATCAGATAACTGCTCATAGACTTCTCTTTTTATTGGACAGACTCATTTATTATTATGTATTACATCTTTTGAGTTGTCCATAGAGTGATTTTGAATGTAATATATCTCAGATAGATGTAGAATGTCAGGATTTTTACACACACATTCTGTTTTGTGTGTGATACATGATAAGAATCTGAGAAGTTTACATAATTATTATTAACATCCACAGAGGACAGCAATGAGGCCCCAGCGGACGTGCTGAAGATGGCGCAGATGATCACCGGAGCGTCAGCCAGTCCTGTCAAGTCTGTGGACTCCCATCATCACCGCAGCAAGAAGAAGTCCAAGTGGAGGAAGAAACACAAGTCCTCTAAAGAGAAAAAGGACTCCAAGGAAAACAAACACACAGACAGTGTGGATGAATCCACTCAGAACACCACCAAGTCATGTGACACCGCCATCTCAGAGGACTCCCAGAATTCCAATCTTCTCAGTTCCCAGCATGCCTCTGAATCTACGGAACCTGTTCTACTCAAAACAAAAAGGCAAAATTCAGAGACAGGAGGGGATACATCTGAAAAGGAAGAAATGTGAGTGATAGTTTTTTGTCAATGTATAATTAATGTGTACCATGTACATTTAAATATTCTGTGATTTTAATTACCAGTAGAAAGTAATTTAAGTAATGGGTTACCTATGTATGAATTTGTTTTAGTGACCCAGTCTATCAGGTAAATTTTACTTTATACATTGCAGAAGTCCAGTGAAGAAGAGGACAGAGCAGTTGTTGTCAGACAGCTGGTTAGATCTCGGGGAGGAAGATTCAGGAGAAGTCATCACTCAAGATGAAGATGACCTGCTGAGAGAAATTGATGAACTCTTAGCCTAATTATCATCTCTCTTATTTTATGTTGATCTCTTTATTTGTCAATTAGTGTTCTGTGGAATAGGTGCTCAAAAGTAAGCAAGTAAATCTTGATTTTATCTGTTCAGAGAGATTTTGTCTAATCATTTGTTTTTGTGATAAGTGCATTATTTGATGGAGAGCATCATTATTGTTTATCAGACTTAATACATGTAGGTCTGTTTTATCATGAAATGTGAACATAGAAATTAAAGTTATTTATAAACATTTTTGTATTGTTTTTAATTTTAAAAAAAGAGTGAATAAATTAGGTATGAAGGAGGTAGACTCATTTAACACTCAATAAATTACTGGTAAATGGACAATGGCACAGGCTGTAAAATGGGTGTATCATTTAAAGTAACACACTGAGTCAAAATCATGTGTTTCTTTTACGACATTTGTAGCATACAGAGAAAGACTTATGAAAATTATGAGTATATAGCTAAGATATGACAACCTGCAAGAAAAAAACTGCACAATATAAGTGCCGGAAAAACAAAGGTTATATCTACCGTTTCATTGTTTTATGTGTATGTCAAGGTCACACCATTTTTGTTTTAAGCTCAAACTTATGAAACACATTTAACTGGAGCATGCAAAGGTGAGAAATATGTTCAACTTGAGACCATGGTAACTATGGAAACTTATTCAACTTTTCTGCACACGCGTACAATAGGGAGGAAAAAGTATTGAGCAATATTTTCGTTATGGAGCATACTGAAATTATTTTTACTTTTATTTTTCTCAATAAAAATAGAATTTTAGGTTCTGACACCTGTAGTTTTCTGAAACCAAATAATTTTAAGAATTGAACAAAATTAACTCTGGTCTAGCTGCAGAACTGTAGCTCTCCAAAAATATATTTTGACAGACCTGAGAGCTACAGTACCACCCATTGAAAAAAATGTATATTTATTGTGCATAAAAAAGTGCGGTCGGTTCTGGATTAAATCTTGCAAATTCTTACCTCAATTGCAAAAAAGCTACATTTCACTACTCCTATACCAGTTAATCTCGTAGTTTACATCTGTACGAAGCGGGTTGGACCGAATTATCTTTCATACCAAAATGGCAGTAAAAGGCGAATTTTTGGAATAAAATTCTGCATTTATCAATTTTTCCCCATTGTGCGTCATGGTGTCTCTATATACAAGGTATATAGATAAGGTTACTATCCATAGAGGGATATATCTATTCCTATATACAAGGTACACAGGTAAGGTTTCTATCCATAGAGGGATATCTGTCCCTCTACACAAAGTCTACAGTTAAGGTTACTATCCACAGAAGGATATATATGACACAAGGTTATATCTACACAAGGTATACAGGTAAGGTTACTATCCACAGAAGGATATATCTGTCCCTTTACACAAGGTATACAGGTAAGGTAACTAGTCATAGAAGGATATTTCTGTCCTTATACACAAGGTATACAAGTAAGGTTACTATCCACAGAAGGATATATCTGTCTCTTTATACAAGGTATACAGGTAAGGTTACTATTCATAGAAGGATATATCTGTCCCTTTACACAAGGTATACAGGTAAGGTTACTATCCATAGAAAGATAAATCTGTCCCTTTACACAAAGTATACAAGTAAGGTTATTATCCATGAAGGATATCTCTGTCTCTTTATACAAAGTATTCATTAAGGTTACTAATTCATAGAAGGATTTATCTGTCCCTTTACACAAGGTATACAGGTAAGGTTACTATCCATAGAGGGATATCTCTGTCTGATTACACAAGTTATACAGGTAAGGTTACTATCCACAGAAGGATATCTCTGACCCTGTATACATTAAAAGGTTTATTATTCATAGAGGGTATCTCAGTCCCTGTATACAAGGTAAACAGGACTATCCATAGAGGGGTATCTCAGTCCCTATATAAAAGGTAAACAAGACTATCAATAGAGGGGTATCTTTGTCTCTCTATACGATGTATACAAATAAGGTTACTATCCATAGAGGGGTATCTCTGTCCTTGTATACAAGGTTTACAGGTAAGGTTACTATCCATAGAGGGATATATCTGTCCCTTTACACAAGGTAAACAGGACTATCCATAGAGGGGTATCTTAGTCCCTGTATACAAGGAAAACAGGACTATCCATAGAGGGGTATCTCAGTCCCTGTATACAGTAAAACTCGTTTAGTACGAACACGGATATAGCGAATTCATGGATATAGCGAAGTTTTTCTGGGTCCCCGGCAAAATTCTAAACAAATATTTGTAAAATTTTACGGTTATAACGAACTCGGATATAACGAATTTACGGATATAGCGAACTGATTTTGAGTCCCGTTGAGGTTAAATATAATGAAATTTACATCTTTTATAATGAACTTTCAAAGATCTCAAAATTTGCTAAATTGAACTGACTTTATTTTCTTGAAGCATTTGCATATAAAATTCAATTCATATTAAAACCTTAGATTTGGAAGGTATTTTTTAAAATATTTGCTTCCCTTAACATATTTGGTAGTAATACTTGAGGGAAAACATTCCTACTGCAAACTCGCTATATTTGTTTATACGAATTCGTTATACAGATATAACGAATTACAGACATAGCGAATTAAATTCGCAGGTCCCCAGGACTTCGCTATAACCGAGTTTTACTGTACAAGGTAAACAGGACTATCCATAGAGGGGTATCTTAGTCCCTGTATACAAGGTAAACAGGACTATCCATAGAGGGGTATCTCTGTCTCTCTATACAAGATATACAGATATGGTAACTATCCATAGAGGGATATCTCTGTCTCTTTACACAAGGTATACAGGTAAGGTTACTATCCACAGAAGAATATATCTGTTCCTGTATACATTAAAACGTTACTTATTCATAGAAGGATAACTCTGTCCTTGTACACAAGGTGTACAGGTAAGGTTACTATCTAAAGAAGGATATATCTCTCCCTTTATACAAGGTATACAGGTAAGGTTACTTTCCATAGAGGGGTATCTCTAACTCTCTATACAAAGTCGACAGATAAGGTTACTATCCATAGAAGGATATATCTGTCCCTTTACACAAGGTATACTTGTAACGTTACTATCCACAAAAGGATATATCTGTCTCTTTATACAAGGTATACAGGTAAGGTTACTATCCATAGTAAGATATATCTGTCCCTTTACACAAGGTATACTAGTAACGTTACTATCCACAGAAGGATATATCTGTCTCTTTATACAAGGTATACAAGTAAGTTTACTATCCATAGAAAGATATATCTGTCCCTTTACACAAGCTGTACAGGTAAGGTTAGATATCTCTGTCCCTTCACACAAGCTAAGGTATAAAAGTAACATGTTCTCTTTTAAACAGGAAAATAAAGTCATGTTTCCCAATGCAGATGGTGTGCACTAGATACAAGAGACAAAGAACAGCTTTCACTCTTCATTTTTTTTATTTAAAACCAGAAGACAACAATGAAAATATGCAATTTGTCATCAATGAACCACATTCTACTTTATTATGCATAAAAAAAAATTACAACACCCCTCGAATCATGACTACAGATTCAGCAAAAGAAAAGATGTAAAACATTATGCTATGTTTGAAGAATACTTTCACTTGAGATTAAAAGATGTATACCTCTTTATTCAATTGCTATTGCCTATTGGTCAAGCTGTTTTTATGTATACAAAAGATTTTGTTTTCATTTACCATTTTACAATAAATATTTATTTCTAGGCTCATATAAATAGCAAAACATTTTTTTCAGCTTATATGTTTTTTTAAGTACTGTTATGTCATGGATATTGCATCACATTTATTTTTCAAAGTATCAAAAGATTATAAGCAGAATGTATGCAGATCAATTCAGGATCTCAGATATACTGCTTATACGACACATTTGTAAATAAGATAATTATCAAATAAAATAAAAAATCTTGATACAATGAAGCCTAAATAACACAATTTCATTTCTCTTTGTCCGAGTCTGCTTTCATTTAGTGGAACCGAGTACATGTAGATATCCAAATGAAGTTCATCAACTATACTACACATATAAAAAAGGTACACCACACACTATTCTAATTTGCATCTCAGAACCAAGTCTATTTCATTTCAAAAATGGAAACAAACTGGATCTTCAAAGAGACATTGCTGATCCATAACATGTACATCTCCAAGACTAGTTTACAAAATATACCCAAGTAATGCAATAAATATAAAATTGATCACACTTCTGAAATTAAAGAGGGAAAGAGGTAGACACATGTTTAAGGAAATCATGTATGGAATGAAATTTCTTCAGGTACATTTTTCATTTGATTTCCATCAGCAAATTTGATTTTCATTTTATCTGAAATACTGTGACTAGGTTTAGAAAAAAATTACAATAAACTTTCCTTATTCCCTAGTATTAGATGTGGTTTGTGAAGGGAACTTTATTTTTATACATTATATCCTGATCATAATCTAAATAACTGAACTATTCACAGAGCATGTCACACGAAGGACCAAGTCTTTTATCTTTCTTTTAATCCTGCCCAGCAGACTCTCTATGATTGTTATATTTATAGATAAGTACCAGGAAAGTATTCTCTTACATGTACAGAAATAAACCAGGACGCATGTAAAGAGAAGCAAAAAAAAATGCCCCTGAGTCAGATACTGACACATTATTTCTTTGGGTATACACTTCTGTTACAGATGGCAGAGCTAACATCATTGGTCAGTGGCTGCACGATTTATCCTGTGTCCAGTATATTACATGTACCCTGACTGTTATAAAATATATAAATCTGTGATTTTATTAAGGCTATTTAAACAATTCATTGTGACCATCTTCCTATCTGTAAGTTAAATACATAGTCATACTCCCAAAAAAATCACATTTCTCAATATTTTTTACTCAGTCTATGGCATTAAAATGTAATTTTTTGGTTAAAAAGCAAGGAAACCCTTTCATACATACCATACACTGTAATTTACAAACAAATCATTTACAGTTAAAGAAATGTGACATTTGTGAGTTTACAAAAGCCTAGGCAAGTTTTATACCAGACAAACCCCGAAAGCCAACCAAAATGTTAAAGCCCCAATTTGCCAAAGTGTGGTGATATAATTATGTAACAGTACAGAAGAATACGACTTCATTTTAAATAAGCACACACTATACTAACAATGACTCCTTCATAAACAGGTTTTAACTTTTATGAAAACTTGATACAAATTTGGATACAATAATTAATTCCACAAATCTAAATCCTTTCAAAAAAAGGAAATACATTTTTTGTATGCTTTTTTATCACTTCTGAATATAAAAGTATGCAGTCAATTATGATGCACATATGTAATTGTATTTCAAAATACAGCTTTGCAATAATTCCCTTGCAGAAAATGTAACAAATGTTACAATGAGGTATAAATACTTCATTATTTTTACTCTATTTTCATATGAAAGAAAACAAATTGTAACAAATTAATATTTTGATCCAAATCTATAATATATAATAATATGCAATAAAATATATTTAATACTCTAAAAAATACGAGAATGTATGTATAAATATATAATTTACAAACAACCTGACTTTTTTTTATTTATGGTGACATATACATGTACACAAGAAATAAACACAAAAGAGCTGGGCACTGGACATTTAAGCTGATTTTTTACATGTTTGAAAGTATATTTTAGCTAGAACTTTGGTGGACATTACAGAGAAGAAAATACGGCTATATACCTACAAAAACTCCACAGTTTTATTGGATTTTTCCCATTTGTGAAAAGGGGTTGACATACTGAGTCAGATGAACAAAAGAGGTTCATGTAAATATTCATTTGCTTAAAGAGCAAGAGCCACTTTGGGCCTTATTTGGCCCTGAGAATTTCCAAAAAATCAAAACCGCTCAGTTTAGGTTGAAAATGCAGTATTTATCACTTGGAGTGTTGGTGACCACGTATCTATTAATCGTGACATAATTTCCCATCTAGTCAATGCATTATGACATCATAAAATGTGTCATTTTCCTCATATCATGTAAATTCCTTTGAAAATGATCTAAAGTTGGAGCATTTTTTCAACATTCTATATAGAGCACAGCCTCTGATCCAAAATATGCGAATACAAAATGAAAGCTCTGTTTCTGAAGATCAAAAAACATGTTTTATTTTTTGGATCGTGGGCTGTGCTCATATATTAATTCTTTGCTGAAGGTAGTCAAATATGCATATTTTTCTTTCAAGAACATTACAATTTCTCAAACCTGTTTTCCAATATCTGGATTCTCAAAAACGAAATTTTATTAGGGAAAATGATAGCACCAAGTGTCTACTTTATTTTGATATATGAAATGGGAAAGAGGGTGATAGTTAATTAATTGATACAAGTACAGGGCCATTTTATGCATAAGATGGCTCATACTCTTTCCATGCCCTACTTAAAACTTTACTACTAAAATGTCTGAAATCTTCCCATAAAATGTCCATCAATTTTCACACAAATGGCCAATTTTTTTTCTAACCTAGAACATCCCAACAATCTGCTTAAGTGTCCAGCAAAGATAAAGCTTTTCCTGCATATTTTACAATGTATTTACAATAAAAACTTCAATAATCTATTTACAAGTATATTAATAAGTAAAATAACATTCTAAAGCTCTGCAAGCACACAAAATAAATAGTATTTAATTCTTTGGTCAAAATAAAATCCCAGACATAAATTAGATTCTTTCAATTTTTTTTTATAAAAGCATGATGTTCTCATTTTCCTGATTTGATAATTTGGGGTGAAATTCCAGTAGAATTTAAAGATTTTGTATAAAAATAACTTTTAATGTAAAAATAACTTTAAATGCAGATTACTTAAATTACTGTGCAAACATGACACTTTCTATAAAGGCACTAATATCTTATTCTACACTATGTGGCTATAGATAGTTTTCCATCGAAGCACTTTGGCAAGAGTTATATCTCCCATTGGTTGCATATTGATAGTAATAATACCTGATTCCATGATTATTCAACCAACTTTAACTTACACTGGGCACTCAGATGTAGATAACACTGTTGTATTAAGAAATAAACATTTGTTAACAAATTCTTTAATTTGTAATTTCAATATAATAATTGCAAAGGTTTTCCTTCATAAAGTGATTGCTCAAATAGAAAAATCTACTAAAATGATGTCCAAGGGGAATAACTTTGGGGCAAAATACATCGTAGAAAAACTACCTACACCAATCTACTAACACAGATTATAAGAAAAGAAGTATATTTCCTTTTGAAACATCAGTGATTTTCAAAACAGTGGAAAATCTTTTTGTACAGTATATCACAGTACTATACCCGGTACATGTATTGTAATATGTCTCCAATATATTTTCCTATCCAAGATGGTTAATAAGCAGTTACGTATATTGCTATATACAAGATGTCAATAGAACCACTTCATTACATATTCGTCCAATTAGTGCAAGTACTGACACATGTCTATGTAAAAGACTATAAGGACACGTAAACTGATATATCAGGACTGATGTCAGGACTTCCTCCTTTAGATTTCCAGCCTAACCCTGTCTTTAATGTCTTGAAAATCACTGCAGTAAACTTATTCAAGGATTTCAAACGAAGACAGCAAATAAAGAACGTAATATCAAATACATCTCACAACAACTTTAAATAAAAAATTTTAACATTCAGTAAACCTTTAAAACATGTTTGTTTACAAAATAAGTTCATAAATATAAAACATGGAGAAAAGTCTGCATTACATTTTTTCAGTATAAATTCATTTCATGGAGAACTTTAAAGAATTCATTATTAAGTTCTCCGGTATCTAAATATATTTTAAATCACTGCAAAAAGCATTTTCAATGTTTATGTACATACATGTACTTCAATTCAAAAAAAAAATACAGAAAATGCATTTACTCAGATAAAATTATAACTGAATGCTCAAATATAAATCAATAATTGCTTGAGTTCAGATGATTGAGAACACTAGAAAGATTAGTCAATATCATTGTTAAATTAAAACCTACTACAGTACAATTTTTTGTAGGCTGTGATACCGTTAAAGCTTCTCCCAATACTACCGTGTGGAATCCTTATAATTCTATACTCAGATCCTTGCTCTTCTAAAGCTGCTGTGTGGTGATGAATGGTGGACATGATTATCCTACGATGGTTTGGTGTTCTGAAATCTCTCAGTCCTTGTTGATCTCTCGACAAACACAGATGGCAAAGATAATTCCAACCACCTGAAAGAGAGAAAAAAAGAGTTCTTCACTCTGTTGTGTTAGTTTGTCATTATTCTAATTGGAGTTAGTTTGTCATTATTCTAATTGGAGTATAAGAAGTTTTCTAATTACAAACATCACGTCATTAAACTAGGTGTTCTCACTAATGTGAGTAATACACCCAACATTTGTAAATGTTAACTTGAACTTGTTCTAAATGATCTTGATTTGAAAAAAGTACATGTTCAAGTAATATGTAATCTTTGTGTGAAATATGAAAAACCAATGATTATTAAATATCAATAAAAAAGATATGAATTTTACACTTTCTCAGTGACCTTGAAAGACATTGGGTCAACATCAAGGCAGATTTTCAAGACATGTGACATTTGTCACATTCAAGCAATCAACTTCCAAAGTGTATGAATTAGAAAGTTATAGACTAGACAATTGACAAATTTTGATCCAAAAAGCTCTTTTGAACCTCTCCCTGAGTTGAATCTGCAATGTTATAGGGAAGACAATTTTCAATCATGTATTCTTGAGATGTCTAAAGACCTTCCTATATTCTGTATTTCTACATGAAAAGATTCTTCTTGTTGGCCAACCAGCTATAGATTTATCATCTTGAATCACATTAGTGGGTTTTTGATAAATACCTCTAAAGCAGCTATTCCGATTGCCACTCCAAATATAATCCAGTTGTACTTAGCTATAAGGTCCTTCAAGCCTGTGACACATCCCTGAAATTCACACAGTACAAATTAACTTAAAGTTTAAATGAATTTCTTATTTTAGAGTTTTTGAATTTTAGAAAAAATATAAAAAGTTCATCAAATTAAATTGAAGTAAATTTAAGTTTAAAACATAAAATTTATCTTTTTTATGTCAAATCATTGCATGACAATACCTTCTTTTAAAAAAGCATTTTTCGCTTTCCCAATATGCAAAGTCCAAAGAATAAAATGAGCAGTATATACTTGCTTTCTTGTGATAATAACCAGCTGTTTTCTTAAAACATTCTGTGGCATTTTTTGGCATTGCACTGTCCAGATTATCAATGGCTGTTTCTTTGTCCACCAGTACACAGCACGATGCAGGAAAATCTTTCCTCTACCCAATATAAATGTAAACATTGTAAAAACAGTTTACTTTGTGCATGTTGAGCATTAGGGTATGATTTTAAAATGATTTACAAAAGTAAACATCGGAAGTAATTTACCTGACTTGTACCATAGTTAGGTGTGATTTCTTTTGTTAAAAGTGTTGGTTTTCTGTACATAACCCACACTTTTCTATAACTCCGCCCATCGAGTCGGGACAAAAGAACTATTTATAAAACGATCATGCACGGTTTTTAGATGAAACAATCATACGGACTTGTTACACAAAATTCAGGAGAGTGAAAAGGAGTAAAAATTTTAAATTGTATACAGCATTTTGTATCAAATAGCAGTTAAAAACGTCCATTAATACTTTACCTTTAGTTAAAAGTGAAGAAAAAAACTTCAGAAATCGCTTGATTTTTAAAAACATTTTTTTTAAATAGTGTAATGACCAGGGTGACGTTAGCTAAGTTGATTCCTATATTTCGTTCTTTTGATAACCAACAAAGGAAACATGGTACATACTTGATGTAAAAACAAGTGTACACTACTGTACTTAAATAACCTTTTCGATTGCGGATGTAGCCGATCAAAGATCTAATTTTCATTAAATTGAAATATACATAACCCCTAACAAAATTACAATATCAACGTACCACTGTTCACGGCAAAGTTTGTATCAGGCTTACTAAAATTTAAGTAAAACCAAGTTCATAATAAATTTAGATTACTAGTATGTAATTTTGACGATTGAAATTCACGAGAAAAAAAAATCATGTAAAATTAACATATATCTTTGAAACCAACTCGTTATTTTTTCAATTACATAAATCAAACTTTTTAAAACGGGCCCAGATATGTTTAGTTTTTATGTCGCCCGCGTGGCCCAGTGGTTAAAACGCCTGCCCTAGCTAGAGTCATGAAGTAAGGAGTCGAATCCCAATGTGGGACGTGGAGACCTATAAACAGAGGTCCCGTGTCGCAGATCGAAGGTGATGACAGGAAGAGGATCCCTAACTGCTCAAAGACCCTGAGTGCCGAGTATAGGGCAAAATTTGTAGCTCTCCACCTGCAAGTGGTGGCGTCTCCTTATATATGAGCGAAAAATTCTCTAGAAGAATGTTAAACAACATACAATCAATTTTTGAAAAATACTGTACACAAATCACTTACCCTTTATTCGATGGACGTGATCAGAAGGACACGAAGAGCTTAAAATCATATAAAATCCAAATGCATCTTTGAAACAAAACACTAAATGTTTCAATCACGCGAACCAGTCCGACCGATTCCTAAACTGAGTTACATATGAATGACTTTTGAAAACTATGGTACAAGTCATTTACCTCATATCACACTGTTGATTATGTTTAGATACCCGATGGGCGTGGTCATAATGACAGCTCGGGAGCTACGCTCCCTCGTGTCATTATGACCACGCCCATCGGGTATCTACACATAACCAACAGTATGATATGGGGTAACTATTACTTAATATTTGGGTATTTCTGATCTATCACACATGTCATTGAATATCTAAATTGTCCACCTCAGCATTACCGGTACAAGTAAGTAGTACATGTAATTTTTGTTGCTGTTAACTCCAGCATTTTTTATTAATAATCTTTCATTTATTTACTTTAGCACTTTAACTTACATTTAATTATTAACTTCAGCATTATAAATAATGTTCCAGTTAATGGTATTGACCTGAGCACTGTGATGTTTGATTAAATATTTACCACTGCATTATATGTTACGTTGAAATTGTCCCAGTCAGCAGACGAATTTGATCCACAACAATCCAGCTGAAATAAATCATACAGAATGAAATTAGAAGTTGTGTATCAATACTACTAAGTATCAGTGAATACTGATCATTTAATATGTCACATGACTAGGTATGAAGGGACACGCAGTACATTATACCTCAATCTGTACAAAGTCCCAGGAATTATACCTCAATCTGTACAAAGTCCCAGGAATTCCTTATGTTCTTGCTGATCTTGTACTTGCCCATGGTTTCCATAAGAAGATCATTAACTTTGGATTCCACCTGAAGATAGACATATTTTCTGTAGGTTTTAAAAACAACTTTGGAACAATTTTACCAAAACAGGAACTGGCAATTAATCAAGTGCATTAAATGATTGAAAACAGTTTTGAGACCTGCAATAGCATTAATACATTCACATATACATTGTATATTTTATGTAAATGTTGTGCTTATGAAATATGATGTGTCATATCTTACCACAATCTGTCTTTATCCCCCACCCCACTTTTAATTTTTTTTATAAACTTAATTCAGTCTGGCATTCAAATTGTATTAATGGCAGCCATCCACCAACCCCAACCCACCCCACCCTTTTATAAAGCAAGTAGAGAAATGTGGTAGGGCTACAAAAAGCAAACCTTCAAATTAATTTAAATCCTGGCCTCAGATGTTAAGAAAATCAATGTCTGTACCTAAACATCTAAGTGGAGTTTCCAATTTTGTATAAAGCCTTACAGACTTAAAAATAAAATCATAAGTCAATATCCATCTATATACTGCGTCACAATTCATGTAAAACGTGACAAGTCTGCGTAATTAACAATGGACTGAAATATGACCTCTCATCCTCATGTGTCAGCTTTGGTAGAGTAGTACATGTAATGGAGATTCTCTTCAGGTGTCTAGGAAGCATTTGAATTTTAATCATGATTTGCCAGGCCATTTCATTATTATGCTAAATCAATATCATGATTGGTTACATCCTATTATTCTGGTTTTACTACTTCTTGATTGTGACAAAGGACGCAGTCCCTGTGAAAACTAAGTTTACAAAAAAATGAAGAACCTTTTTGGTGTTTTTCACAGCTTTACATATAGAACAAGCTTCCATGACACATCTACTGCTACTCTTTAAACTTTGAGGATATAATGTAATGAGGACTTTACTACTAAACAATGCTGAAAAAAGGGGGAGAACTACTCTTTCTTTTTAAAATGTAATTAATTTTTCATGTATTTTGAAAATGCCCCCCCCCAAATAAAACTTAAAAGGTTTATATGAGAAATAAATACTAGTATACATGCACAGATTTGATAGGTAAGATTTACTTTTACGTATTAATATATATTTAGAGGTAAACTTCTCCTGACAGATATTGATCATTTATCTACCAGTAAACACCATGCCTTTAACCCAATAACTAAGACATAATTTTGTTCTGTATATTCTAGGATCACATTTACCTCGAAATAGTACCTCATGCTATGATAATTTGATTATGACCTCATGCTATGTTAACTTAATTAGGGAAGTGTAGCTTGCAACAGGATTTTCAAACCTTTAAGTAATGAATATGGCCAATTTTTGGAAGATATAGCATTTTTTTTTTTATAACATTTCAATTATTGATTTTAATATTTTTTCTTCAATACAACAATTCTTCAAGTTCTCACAGTACACGTATCTGTAATGGAGTAAAATAACACCTGAACGAGAGGCCCATGGGCCACATCACTCACCTGAGCACTGTGGCTAGGAAAAAAACAAAAATCAGTTCATCTTTGAAAAGTTTTAATGCATATGTAGTTACGACCTACCCCTAAAAGGGAGGAGGGGTGAATGATCTGAACAAAATTGAATCTACACTTACTAAAGATGCTTACATATTTCTTTGACTGAGACTTTTTCCTAAAGTTTGAAGTTTCATTATGGTCCCATCACTCCCTGGGTCATGATTTGAATCTACATTATATGAGGAGGCTTCTATATAAATAAGACCAATCATAGCTTAATCTGCTGATCTCAAGTGAAGATTTTTAAAGATTTTTCCTTTACACATATTCTTGTTTTGTAAAACTTTGATTGTTCCTTATGGCCTCACGGGTCATGATTTGAACAATTTTGATTCTACACCATCTGAGAATGCTACCATATAAATATGACCAATCATGGCTTTGCTGTTCTTGAGAAGAAGAAATTCTACAGATTTTCTTTCTTCTTCACTAGCCAAGTGTTTCTGATATGCAACTCTCCTCATAATACCTTGGCATACGGTGCTGTGAAAAAACGGGGTAATTTTCGTCAAGTGATCTCGAACTTTGAACAGGTACACACAAATTGTGTCATCAACAGAAATACATAACATATTTAAATCATGAAAGTTTTAAAAGAATAATTAACAAAGAGGTATTGATTTTTCATTTGTTATTTAATGTGCAAATCTACATCTTCAATATACATGTAGATTCAATTCATATTTTGCACATATCTTTAAATTTTGGATGACACCAAATCTATTCATAGAATAGCATGTGATCATTGTTTACTTGCCTTTTTCATTTCCGAGAGTAAAGAGTCAAAATATGTCCTGAACGCAGTTTTGTCATTTACACAAAACAAAGTCCGACTGGTCGATCAATGTCAATCACCTGAGAAAAAAATCTCAACTTTTTTAAACACCATATGCCAAGGGCTGATGAGAGTGACGTATCAACATGATCAGAAACCCTTGGCTAACAAAGATGATTTTTCTTTTAAATATTCCTATGTAAAATTTGATTGTCCATTGTGCCCCCATCCTACCCCCAGGGGTCACGATTTGAACAAACTTGAATCTACATGTACACTACCAGGATGATTCCATACAAGTTTCATCTTTTCTGGCCTAGTGGTTCTTGAGAAGAAGATTTTTAAAAGATGTCATTAATTTTTCATAAATTTGTAATTATCTCCCCTTAGAAGAGGATATGGCCCTTCATTTGAACAAACTTAAATTCCCTTTACCTAAGGATACCCTGTGCCACGTTTGGTTGAAATTTGTCCAGTTGTTCTGGACAAGAAGATGGAAATGTGAAAAAATTATGAGAAGGACAGCAACGCCAACAACAGACAAATTTTGATCAGGAAACCTCACTTGAGCCTTCCGGCCTTTATTTTCATTTTACGGTTTTCCATGTTTTTACACGTGTTCATTCTGACATAAAGTCTATCTACCAATACTTGTTGTCAGATTGCACTATATCCAACATAAGATGCCTTTATATAAATCTATCTCTGACTTTTGTACAGCCCTGTATTTGTCTTACCTTGTCTTTATAAATGAAGCCTAGGGCACCAGCTGTAACTTCTCCTCCAATGATGAGGATCAAAAAGAAAACATACTGTAAAAAAATAATTAAACAGTCAGAGAAAAAAGAAATTCTTCTGGCATTCTGTACGTAGAAACACAGGTACATGTGTACAAAGTGATTATAGTCGGGGTGTTTACAAGCTAAGCAAAATATTGTATACAGTGGACCTTCAGATATCCAGATTCTTCAGTATCCGGACGATTTTTCATCGGAACGGAATTTTTTAACGCCAGTTTGTCTTGTTTAACTTGCAATTCAGGTATCTGGACGCTTCACATATCTGGACAAATTGACTAGGAACCAAAGCGTCCAGATAAATGAGGCTCCACTGTATACTCATACTGAAAATGGTGAAGTCCATCGGGTTTTCAGAAAAATGGGTGGATTTTATGGAGATTATATTTAGTAGTTGTGACAATTTAGTACTTTCAGATCAACCCTTACATATATATCTTTATCCAATCTTCACCCCTTCATCCCTTTGATATTACTCACTGGATATTTTTATCATATCCCAAGACTGTGATGACACAATGGGGTTTGTGGAATAAATTGAGTAGATTCCTCAATAGAAACTGTGTAAAAAATTGTGATGTATAAAACAAAGGATAAAAAGAATCTTCCTTGATAAGTACCTGGATATAATTTTTATTTTAACAAGTTTGTGGGTTTTTTTAATCCCCAGGCCTTGGGAGATCCTATAGATACATCTATTAATGACAAAATATTTCATATCTTTATTAGGGTATAACATTACAATTTAGGACTCAATGTTGCACTGGGAAGCAGCCAGAGACTAATAATAGAATGATGTAGATCTATAAAATGATCAGCTACGTTCAGCACCCAACACTGATACATGTATATGTACAACATATACAACTAAGCGTTTAATGTGACCAACATAAAAAAACAGGAACCAGTTGCTGAAAAAATGAATGCCTAAGTAGATTGATTCATTTTGACTTTGCTTATATAGATAATATGTATTTTTATTAACAGTTTTTATGATATATAAAACCAATATAGTATCTGTTTCATTAAAGCTGATTCTATCTGGTTTATCTGTTCTCTGAAATAGAATACTGTGTGATGTCAAACTGCCTACACATTGGCATAACTTCTACAACATATAAAAACCACACCCTACTAAAAGATAGCAATAATCCCAAAGTGTTGCCATAGTTACAAATATAACAACAGTTAAATGGTTTTCCGTCAAACAAATCTAACAAACTAACAATGTTGCCAAGCAACAGAAATCTTGTAAAATTACGGTACAATCTAAATTAAAACCCTTTTTTTGCTGGTTTTCTGACCTTCCTGGTTAATTCTAAATACAGTGCTTACTCAGACTGATAAAAGCATAATTAATTTTGGGAACATCTTTGTTTTCTTAAATAAAAATGGCATTTTTCCTTGTTGCAACACGGTATCTATTACTTAAGCACTGACTAAGTAATGCTGTAGTAAACATAGAAACAACATTAAGTACCAACCTATCAATGAAAGCATGTTGAATCACATGTCCAAAAAGCAAATGAATAAGTTTTCATATTTGAGGATCTTCAAATTGCGTTTAAATTAACTGGTATTATAAGATGTTGACACAGCTTTGTTGACTTGATTATTCTCCTATTTCTATTGACTTTACATACTGATTAAGGAAGAAGTTGCTACACTCTATGTATACTTGAGAAGACTCTTGATTGTTTACAAGTACAGGTGAAACACACCTTAGAGGTATTGTGAAATCTACAACAACATGATTCCTATAATAGATCTAACCTGTTCTAGGTTAATATTTCTTTACGCAAAAAATAATAGAGCATACATAGTACAAAAGTAAACATTATTTTTCATCTTTATTCCTACTTTCACTTAATTCACTTAATTTCAGTCAATAATTTCTAACATATGACATTATGCTAACAGATGAATGAAATAAAAAGGATTTGAAAATAATTTACAGAAGCTAACTAAAAGATAGTAGAGCTGAGCACTAGTTGATGAATTATTTCAAAGAGACTTACAAATCCTAGCAGACATTTGCTTTCTCTGATGGCCCCACAACATCCGCAGAATCCCACGAGGAAAATAAACGCTCCGAACCCGATCAGGACATACACAGCGTAATCAAAATATGGGTCCTCTGTATCCACGTCTACGACATCGAAATATGAGTTAACATTCTTGTCAACTTTGAACCAAATTCCCAAACCCAGCAGTGCAGCTCCAGAAAGCTTAAAAAAATAATAAAAACACTCATTTTTTGTAATATTTATATCATAATGTGAGCAATTGCAAATTCAACAACTAAAGGTTAGTCTATCCCTATATATTAAAGTAGATTTATTATCAAGAAATTATTTTATTTTCTTCCTTCAACATGTTCAATCTCATTAAACAAGTCATAATGACCTAATTTTAGTTACAAGTGTTGAATTTGTTAGTTGGTTTTGATATTTGTTACTTTGGTTGGTGTTGAAATTTGATTTTTGAATGTAGTAAATGGGTGTTATTAACTTTGTTGGAGTTGATATACTAAGTTGGTGTTGATATTAGTTAGTATGTTGGTGTTGATATTTGTTTCTAAGTTGGTGTTGATATTTGTAATAAGTCAGTTACCCAGAAGATGATGTTGAACAGAATCAGCAGTCCTCTTGCTATAGTATTACAACAACCGGCCATGACTCAGGGTTTCTACAAAATATACACAAAGACAATGATATAACCATAACTTCTTATGCAGAGCGAATACAGTGTGAATCTAAGAAGTCTGATTTAATTAGATTGTAAAATCTATTACAGATTATCTTGTGTATTATGCATTTATTTACTTAAGCTACAATCAATTTCAACTTTCTATCAAAGACCCATTTCTAAATAGTACTTGCCTTTATTACTAACTACATTAAATCAATTCAAAACAAATTCAATGTTATCTTGATTGGACCATGAGCGGTACACAAAAAAATGATGGCCCTAATGAAATGCACACCTGAAGACGAGCTTTATAAAAAAATTAATCTTCTTTTGGGCAGCATTAGACCAAGTCACACAGTGGGAGGCAAAGAAATTACTATGACTACCATGATACCTGTTACTCAAGCATAAAATATTAATGAAAGGGAATACAGATTTCATCTAGTTAAATATATTCTCTGTCCACTTTTTTTTATGAAAAAGCTTCCAATTAAACTTTCACCAATTTTCAGATCTTAGAGCTCTGTACTCTAATCATGCTAATAGGTCCCACTTCTTTATAAACTAATGACCTCTCTGGGCAGGTAGGATCCCAGACAAGACTTTGCAGATGACACTGTTGTGTGTTTTTTCATTACTCTTTCTGTTTCAACATGAAAAGAATAATACTTAAGCACTTGATCCAGACATTTATCAAATCTCTCACTTCTTTCAGAATTAGGAAAAATTTTAGTTACAAATTACAAAAGTTCATCTTCAATAAATGTTAAATCATGCGTGTGATTACAAGAAAAGACTCCTACATCTATACACTTCACTGGATAACTTATCAAGAATTGATTTTACCTTTTTTTATATTAAAAAATCTAGCGACCAGAATTTGAAAGCATATATATTTTGAGACGCACATATACAAGTATTGGATCATGACAAGGAGCTCACGGCGGGTGTGACTGGTTGGCAGGGGATGATTACTCCTTCATGGCACCTTATCTCACCATTGATGTTTGAAGGTCCTTGTTTGCTCTGCTCCTATTTTGTATAGTTTTATGGACTTTTGATTTTGAATACTGCTCGTTATCTCCATATATTTCATTCCATATTAATTACCATTTACTTGTACCCTACAGCTAGCATTCTGAATACTATCAAAACAGTTCAATTGTCATGATATATGGAATCGATGTAGAAATTCTTTTTTTTTTTTAAGAATTCAATTATGATAATTGAAATATTTTATTCATCTATTTCTGATCTATTTAATTCATTCTTGTAGTAATGAGATAGAGGGATTGATCTAATATTGGTTCATTAATTGAAAAAACACATATAAGGCAGAATTTTTAGAACAAAATTCATTTTTGTCAGCATGGTCAGAGAGGGCCTTTAAAAAACTTTATAGACCCCTACTCTATTAACCGGTTTGAAGTTTTTCCGAAGCGAGGCATTCCATCGCGATATAACTAATAAGTAGGCCCATGGTTTGTTAGAGATGTTTTTCAATTTGAATGAAAATGTGTGTTTTTAAACGTTCTTTTGTATTATCTTCTTATCTAATCTGAAAACTCCATTTACCATGTTTACAACAACTTACAAAATGAAAACAAATTTCTAAAAATAGAAAAGCAGTGGACAAGAACTGTCAATGATAGACGTCAGAAAATAAACACAGCTAAAAAATAAAAGTTATACATTACCAAATTACGAAAGAAATCCGAGAAATTAAAGAATATTCTTCATATAAAAACAAAATTCCTCAGAACTTTGGGCGTGTTTCGACTGCGAAGATAAACAAAGCACCACCTAGCGGCTGCAAAACAAGATCTCGAGCCCGATTAATTCGTGATTTCGCAATCCCAAAAGCATGAAAAGGCGTGACCATCTGAGTCAGAGTAACTTATCTTGAAAAAAAGCTATACATATATATTTATGAAATAATACATGTATATTTTTAGCTCTATTGGTCAGAGACTAGAAGAGCTGATGTAGAAGTAAGGTTCCGTCGTCCATACGTCTGTCTGTCTGTCTGTTAACAATTTTTCAAAATGCTAGCTAAAAACAGTTTTGGTCTGAATTCAGTATAACTTGGCACATAAGTAGACTACACTAAGATACATATATATTCCTGTGTATCGGTTTTTGATTTCGAGGAAGGTGTTGCCATGGTTACTAGAAATAAGTATTTCTGTGAAATACTTTCTAAATGCTACTCCTCCTACAGATCTGGTTAGATTTCAATATAACTTTGCACAAAGGTAGACTACACTAAGCTACATAATTCCCTGAATAGGTTTTTGATTTAAAAGAACTGTGTTGCCATAGTTACTAAAATAGAAATTTATGTGAAATACTTTCAAAATGCTACTCCTCCTACAGTTTTGGTCTGATTTCAATATAATGCAGCATGTACTAAGTATATAGACTTCTCTGAGATACATATTTTAATTGTCTTTTTAGATTTTGATGAAGGATGTTAATTGCCATATTGTCACTATTGAAATTTCTGTAAAATTCTTTTAAAAGGATACTCCTACAGTTGTACTCATATAAAGCTATCTTGCCACAAAAAGAAACTAAATCAAGAATCATTGCTGTATTCATGCTGCTACTTTTTCTCTCCCTTTGTTATACATGTATTTTTGAACCACTAGTGCTACAGTCTCAACAGGGACTTTTTGATTTCCATACTCTAGTTTTATCCAAATGCAGGCAAATCAGGTATGTTGTGTGTCCAGTTGTATTTTTGAATTCCCCCCCAAAAAGGAGGATGATCGATCGAAGGGTGCACACCAACTTTAGAAATGTTGGAAACGAAAACTTTTCGACAAAAAACAAAAATAAATAATTTTTTATAAATGAAAGAACAATTAATTAAACAAACTTGCAGATCAATCATCAAATAAACAAACTATCAATCAATCAGTCAATATGAAAGACCTATTTGGTGAAAGAAGACCGGATACCTATTTAATATCCAGGGAAAAAGTGGATTTCCTCAGATAAGTTTCTTCAGATAGGTGGATCTTACCACCAGTTATAGTGGAGAGCTGCATATTTTGACCTATACTCGGCATTCAGAGCCATCGAGCAGGGAGGGATCTTTTTCATGCCAGCAACTCCTGCGACACAGGACCTCAGTTTATATGGTCTCATCTGAAGGACCGGTCTCCATCTCCAACAGTGGGATACTGCGCGACTCTAGACACTCTAACCACTGCGCCATGCGGGTGACGCTTCTTAGAGGAAGATTTTTTTCAGAATCATATCACTTAACATTAAACTTTGATCCCTTATTGTGGCCTCACCTTATACTTTGGGATCAAGATTTGAATACAATGTATTTTTCTTATACACTGCCATGTAAAACTTCCAACCCTTATTGTGCCCCAATTAAGTTTACCCCTGGGGTCATGATTTAAACAGAATCTAGTCACTTCCTTGGGAACCTATTAAATGGGCAAGTTTAGAAACATTTTTGGAAAAAATTGTGATCATTATACAGAATAAAAAACTGTTGTATGATAAATGAATGTAACAGTGACAATTAATCTACTCATAGGAAGTATGAAATGAATTCAATAAAAGGTTTGTAATTTTATTTTTATCATTTATTTGTTATAAAATGATTTGTACAAATTAAGATATATAATCTTGATACAGTATTACATACATACATGTAATATTATAATGTATGAATTACTTTTGCACTTTGAATTTATCCATGCATACATATATACATAATATAATGTCATAAACAATGGCACATTTTATACATAGAAATAAAATGGGAAAAGTTGTCTACCTTATTTTTCATCTGAATCACACTGAAGCACTGTTGTGCATCAGCTACTGAACAAATGGTATAGTGACAGAACAATTAATATTTGTAAACCAAAGTTTTTTGTAGATATAAAAAAGATCTATCATTGACACATAACTCTAATGATTTTGTGCACAAAAACAAAATAGATATAAAATTACTTAAAGATGTGCAATTTTTGAAACAATGAAATGAATTAAGTTTTCGTATTTATTATTTTATCTAATTAATAAATCTATAATGCAGTTTGGTTTTTTTTTTTTACTTTTATATATATTGTCACAGTTTACAGCACTTTTGTTAATGAGTTTTTGTTTGGTCATTGGAATAAGAGGGCTATATATATAAAGATAGGATTACAAAAGGGAAAAGCATAAAACAAAAAAATTTGAATGTAAAAAATTAATAAGATATTTGAAAATCCTACTTAACAATTTCTTTTTTCAAGTTAAAGGATTTTTTTTCTCTGTGTCATTTAAAATAAAATAAAATCTATAAGTTTTTTTCTAAAAGCCTATAATGGTACAAAGTTTAAAAATCTGTTGGCTAGCATTATAAGCAAAATGCAATGATCACAATCTATCCAATCATAGTCACCTGGTATATATACATATTGGTATAAAATCATGACTTTTATGCATACATTTACATATGAGTATAATAAAAATGGTAAGAACATGATGAAACAAATAAATTTACAAAAAAAAAAAAATATATCCATGAATGAACCAAAAGAAAAACGCATCTCTGTGAAAAAGAATTCTTGTTTGCATAACAGTAACTTAGTTAAAATGTAAGGCATATAAATTATTTGTCCCTGAACCATTTACTAAATGAGAAGCTAAATTTATGGACCTTTGTAACATTTACATAATGCTCTTGTTCAGTCTTCTATAACATTTTCAAACGGTTTATTACAGATCATGACATACGTTGATGGTTGTATAAAATTTCTTGTGTAAAGAAACATCATTTTCAACCCGGTAACATTTTAAAGTTAATATTCTAAAAGTATATTTAGATATGTTCTGCAGCTTACATATTTGAGTCTCTTTATTATGAAATCAAAGTATCTCCAAATATGTTCATCTGGACTAGTAAATTTAATGTACAAGTATAAATAGACTGTCAGCAGAAATCTAGGATGAGTGTAGAACTCTGGTAGCCCCTAGTAATAGAATTTCATTTGGTAGTGCAAGACTTGTGCTATAATAAGAAGAAGGGTAATAACCATGACGATGATTCCGCCCATGGCCGTGCCTTTTGCGTACGATCCGTACTTTGATGCCTTTATGTATTTACACCTGTTGAAGTAGTCTTTGGACATTTCTAAATAGAAAAAAAAATTAATTACATGTATACCAAAATCGATTTTGTTAAAGGAGCACATGCATATTAATAAAAAATGGAAGATTTAATTCAATCTAATTATACTGGATTTTTATTATTTTTTTAATGAAGTTTCAGTGAAAAATGACAAGCATTGGGACACAGATTATATAAAGGAAGAGACCTTGGCCTTTGACCTTTTAACAAAAACGTCTGTTAGTCCTGTGTTGTTCTTCAGGACTTAAACATATCAGCTTCCTAATGTCCCATTTATACCAAATACCAGAGTTGTTGAAAATATTTACAGCACTGTCGAACATTTGGTCAAATGTTCTATGAGACAAAATTTTGTCAGACCAGATACATATGCCTTATTTTGTATACTGAGAAAGTATTAAAGGAAACATTGAACTACACCAAAATAAAATAATCAACTACATTAATATGAAATGCTCTTAATTATTTTCAACAGCTTCTGATCTCAAGATTCTTTTATTAAGATAGAGAGTCTTTAATCAAAGACATAAATAGCATGATTTATGTCTCTATGTTAAAAATTTGGATTGACCATTGTCACCACACACCATCTCTGCTGTTTTTCCAACCTTGTGCACCCCAATCCTGATACTTTAAAAATCACATCAAGTCTGATTATTTAAAATGGTCATTTGGACCATTTACCTCTTATTGTAAGATATTGGTCAAGACTTATTTTTATCAATTGCTGACAGGGCCCAGGTATCTCGACAACTCTTAAACTCATCTTACTGTTAATATCTTACGTGAAAGAAAGATTGCAATGATTCCAAAAATTGGATTGATGAAAACGGACAGCATAGCGATTCCGAAATGGTCATCTGGTCTCTTCTCTGGGTTGGGGGCTTTCTGTACAATGGGAAGGAATGTAGAGGCCTGTGAGGGGGTGTACATGGACAGCAGACTTTTGTGGCTGCCGTACGGCGTGATGGAGGCCTGGGAGGAGTAGTAAGACGGGTACTGTCGCAGCTCGTACATACTGCCCGTCTCCGACTCCGAGGCATAGCCCCGCGGTGACAAGTACTGCGACATGACGACAGCTAATTAATGAGGTCTACAACAGAACAGAGAACAGCTAGTGACTTTACAAAAGAATGGCAGTAAAGGATATGTTTTCTTCAAATTTAATTGTAAGCATTATATTTGGCAAATGTGAAATAAATTTAGTTCAATTAACCAAATAATAAAGTACAAAAATAAGGAAAATCCACAACATGCCAATTCAAACCATATTTGAAGAAAGTGCTTCCTGTTTGAAAGTTTAGAAATCTGGAAAATCATATTAAAAACAGAAAATCAGGCAATTTAAGGAGGGAGAAATGTAATGGTTAGGGCCGTGGATATGGGTCAGGGTACCTCAGTCGGTACAGCAACTGACTATGGGGTCCCAGGTTTGATTCCTCCAAGGTCCAGAGAGCATAATTTCTCCTCATTGCTACACTAATAAACATTTTTATCTATAAGGCTGAACAAAGAAAATTTAGCTTCTCTAAAAATGAATTTATTTTCAAGCTGGATCGAGACTTTAAATGAAATAATAAAGTTAAGAGTTATCCTTCGTGGGTTAGGAGCAGATATTCTTAAACCTTAAAAGATAAACATTCAACAAATGTACAATAATTAATAATTCAATAGGATAAAGTTTAGAGATGTAGCATTTATTCCTTATTTCATATGCTTAATATTATCAGGGACCTATATCCTAACTTAGTTCATAGGTCCCTGATATTATAGTTATGATGTTGAAAAGAAAAATCAGAAAAAAAAATTTAACCAATTTACCTCAATGAAACAATATCATACTTATAAATATCGTACTTATAATCAGTGTTATTTCAAATCGCTAACTTTGTTTTAAAGTGAAATACAGGAAACAATTTTATTTGCAAGAATAACAAGCTCCCAAATTATTTTTGTTTACAACATGCAAGGCGGAATTGGAATGTGTTGCATGATTACCTGGATTTACCATTGTTTCATAACATCATTTTCTTCTCAAATTTTCTCAAAAAAAACATTTTACACAACTTACCCTTCTTGATCCTGAGGTCTTTTCACATTTGCTTTGGTATATGATTAATAATTTTTAATTTTCTACATTATTTTCAAACCATACAGGTAAAACGGAAATAAAGCGGAAGTGAATGAACTAGACGCAAACTGCGCATGCGGACAGGTGCAAATAAATGACACTGTCATGAATCACGCCTTTTTCAAAACACACGCACACATATTGAGAGAGAGAGAGAGAGAGAGATGGTTATGCATTGGTCGCATTTTCATCGAATTTTAAATAAGAATTAATATGGATTTTATTATAACAATACTACATATAAATATTACTATCTCGGTATATTTTTTGCAATCAAATATAAAAACATTTTATGCTTCTAATCTAGGCAGGACAAGCTTAATTCTCAGGCTCTGGCAGCAAGATCATCACGTGTGGCTCGAAGTCTCTCAACCGACCGGTGACGTTTCTAAGCAAAGTTATCATGGTTATTGTTATGAGAAAAACTTTGTTTTCAAAATATATTTGGAATAAAAATCAATTTATATTTCCAGAGATCTATCATTTCAATAAAATTAAAAAAGACGGCGCGTCGATTTACCCAAATGGACCCAAATGGAACCCAAATGGACCCAAATGGAAACACAAGTGGACCCAAATGGAAATCAAATGGAATTTAAATATGTTTTATCGTATTTTAATACTTATTCAAAATGATGAAAATAAATGAACTTACAGTTACAAATGAATTTTTTTATTATTAATCTCTAATATTGTATTTTGAAACATGAAGTTTTCATAGTATCCTATATACCGGCAAAATTATTTGGGGGTAGGGGCGGGGGGGGGGGGGGGGGGGGGGCAGAGCCTCCTCCCACCCCCCATTCCACCCCTCCATCCGTTCCTACTGCCATAGAAACTATCAAATACTTCATTTTTGTATTCAATTATGTTCAATAGTTATTACAATTAGAATTAAATCGCATTTTTAAAAATACAATTAAAGAAATTAATGATATTAAAATATTCTCTTTTTGTTTTAATTTCAATATTTTCTATGTTTTAAATAAGTAAAAACTTGAGAATACGATATAATATATGTATTTTATATTCCATTTGATTTCCATTTGGGTCCATTTGAGTTTCCATTTGGGTCCATTTGGGTTCCATTTGGGTCCATTCGGGTTCATTTGGGTAAATCGACGCACCCTAAAAAAGATAGTAATTTAGCATTTATAAATTATTTTTCAAAGTGAATTTTGGTCAAATAGTTCAAACCATATTTTATTTACGAAGCAGGCAAGATTACCGTAAGGACCAAAATCAAAAAGGATTCGGAAACAAGTTTCAAAACTTATAATAATCCATTCACTTACTATTTTTGATAAAGATGACAGACCTAAATTGGAACATAATATTGAAAAATGTATAGCTATCAAAAATCTCCGCATAGATAAATTTGAAAAAGAATGGTCTTTGTGGAAAAACATATTTCAATGAGCTTATTATTAATATGCTTTATACTGTTTGTTTTTAATAAAGAGATTTGTCAATATAATTCTATATAGATC
Organism: Saccostrea glomerata; assembly: GCA_003671525.1. Classification (NCBI taxonomy): domain Eukaryota; kingdom Metazoa; phylum Mollusca; class Bivalvia; order Ostreida; family Ostreidae; genus Saccostrea; species Saccostrea glomerata. Next base: position 3,755,194 of record PRKT01000008.1, read on the forward strand.
GAGTAGTAAATATATGTTTTAAGTAAAGATGTAATAAGACATATGAACCATTGATTTTTTCAAACCACTTTGTTATTATTTATCATGATCTAAAGAATGAGACTGTATGTAAGTCAGTAAGAGTCTGTGAATGAAAGTAGTCAAAATGTAAAAAAAAAGCTCATAAATTGTTTATAATTTTATGCAAATTTTGATATTGGCAATAAAAATTTTAAAAAAAGATGACAGACCCTTTTTAGATAGTTACATCATGTTGATTAACGCATACATATTAAATTAGAAATCATTTTGATTTACACAAATGAATGACGTATAAATTAAATTTCTGTATTATATAAATCAAAAATTAAATATACATTAACTATAATATCTTTTTATTGTATTTTCTGAATTTCACACTTATTGACATTTGGGACAAAATATTAGGCACTTTTTCATAAAACTCTTGAAAAAAAAATCAAAGTGTTATCTTGAAAAATAGATAGGACTCTAAATAAAAGTAAAGCATGTTAAACTTGACAACAAATTAAATATTGAATGAGAGGTTCCCTGTACGTGTACATTTATACCAATCCAAAATATATCAGCTTGCTTTTAAATATTGCTTCGTTTTGGAAACTTGAACAAAATCAAATGATTATCAAAATATTTTACTATTAAAAGAATGCTTTTTTGATAGATCCACAATTACTTGGCTAGTAAAAAAGAATAGAACATATGTTGGCAAAGTTGTATAAAATCATGCACGGAATACAAAGGAAATTAGCCGGATTTTAACTTGAACACAAAATTAAAAATGTTTGGTCTAATCAGTTTATGGTCAAATACACGCACTGCTCATTTGCTAAAGTATAAAAAAAATAATTTGAAACCAAAATCTACAACCAATATTGTTAAATTTATTATTATAGAAGCAACATCTTTTATACATATCAATATAATAATATTATGCGAATTATTATCGTGAAAGTCCCATGCACAGGTACTTGTGGACAGGAGCCCCCCACCCCAACATTCAACCCCGGGGCTTGTTGGACTTTTTTTTCCCACAAATTATATTTATTCATCTTCTTGTGGAATGATTATTTTGGGGGTTTGACGATTTTTTCCTATGGTACACATGATAAATAAGTGTAATAAGTATAATTTGTGAAAATAAAGTCCAACCCGGGTTTGAATATCGGGGGGGGGGGGGGG
>PRKT01000008.1:3762600-3787163 GCA_003671525.1 Saccostrea glomerata
ATTTTTAAAGATTGCATTAATTTTAGTGGTTTTGGCCCCACCCCTCAGGCCCCAGGGGGGCAGGGATCATGAAATTCACAATTTTTGTTCCCCTTCACCCATAGATGCTTTGTGCCAAATTTGGTTGAAATTGGTTCAGTGGTTGCAGAGAAGAAGCTGAAAATGTTCAAATGTTAACACACGACACACGACACACGACGGACGACGGACGACGACGGACGAAAACGGATAGCAATAGGTCACCTGAGTTTACTCAGGTGACCTAAAAAGACATGTAAAGTGCAGATACAGTAAAACTCAGTTATAACAAAGTCACCTGGACTCATGAAATAACTTGGCTATATTCATAATTTGTTATATCCCTACAAAGTTTCTTTAAATTTATGTAGCTAGGTATCCAAGATAGCTTCCTTATATCCATGAATTTTGTAATATCTGTGTGTGCACTAAAGTAGTTTTACTTCAATAGTTAACGGTAAGATATCTAAGGATAATATGTGTAACGATCCGTGCAACATAAGGTGTGAGCATTTCACAAATCTCAATCTTGAAGCAAATTCCATTGGATGTTAAATGATAAATCCATGATAGGTCAAATGCTCAAAAAAGGTGATCTATACTGGTATTTTTGTAGATTCCAAAATTTCATTTTTGGGGGATTTTAGAACGTGATTATAAACTTTACATAATATTATAAACTGAACCCTAGTCTAATAAACGAATTATACAGGTAAATCAAATAACATGTAATTGTTTTGAAAAAGCACATGAATTTTATTGTATTCATCTTCTGAAAGTAACAGCTGACTACCTTTTGAGTTGTTTTAAATCCTTTCACAGCTTTATCTGTCAGATCATAGTGATCCTCCAGCGGGCCCCTAAAACAAGGTAACATAATAGTTAGTTTATGTCTTATAATCAATCACTGCTATTACCTTTGCCAATTTGTTCCAATACAGTAAAACTTGGTTATAGCGAAGTCCTGGGGACCTGTGAATTTAATTCGCTATATCCATAATTCGTTATATCCGTATTGCGAATTCCTATAACCATATATAGCGAATTCGCAATATGCATGTTTTCCTTCAAGTATTATTACCAAATATGTTAGGAAAGCAAATATTATAAAATATACCTTCGATAACCAAAGTTTTATTATGAATTGAATTTTATAAACAAATGCTAAAAGAAAAAAAAAAGTCAATTTAATTCATGAAATTTTGAGATCTTTGAAAGTTCGTTATAAAAGATGTAAATTTCATTATATTTCACCTCGACGGGACTCAAAAATCAGTTCGCTATATCCGTAAAGATTTGTTAAGAATTTTGCAGGGGACCAAGAAAAACTTCACTATATCCGTGAATTCACTATATCCGTGTTTGTACTAAACGAGTTTTACTGTATTATTTTAATGGAAGTTACATCCCTTTATGAAATTATTATCAAAAAATAAAAAGGACTAATTCTGAAATATATCATGTGGCAAAAAAAAACATTAATGTTCTTACTTGAGTAATGCTGTCAGTGACCTTTCAACTTTGACACAGCGACCTAAATATTGAAGAACTCGACCTCCAGCCACAAACATCAAATTTGTTCTATCTTTCTTCTTTGCCTTTTCTACCCACAACAATTTGATGGACTGAAAAAGTATGATTGCATAAAATTACTTCATTATTGATAAAAATTAGTTTTACATGGTAAAAACAATTCTGTCAAGTAATCTTGAATCATAAGCCATTTCTAGGAATTAACCTGAATGCCTTTAAATTGATCTATATAGACCTAAGGTCTAGGAATTGACCTGAGAGCCTATAAGTCTACCTATAAGGACCGGAGGTTTAAGAAACTGACCTGAATGTCCTAGAGTCTGCCTATAAGGACCAGTTGTCCAGGAACTGACCTGAATGTCTATAAGTCTATCTATAAGGACTAAAGGTCCAGGAACTGACCTGAATGTCTGTAAGTCTATCTATAAGGACCAAAGGTTTAGATAGGAACCAGTGGTCTTGGAACTAACCTGAAGATGAGAGAGGTTGGAGACATGCGTTCCGCAGCAGAGTGTTGAGTCAATTCCGTCTACATGTAGGACACGGACAGGGCCAACGTGATCATCTGGGAGCCCCCGACAACGGAACTGATAAAAACAGATGGGTATATTATCATTACTGTTATCATTATTGTTTTACTCTTTATGCTTACCTCATTTGATTAACTTGCTCAAGGCGAAGCCTCCCAAAAAAAAAATCAACTTTAAACAAAACACATGTATCAATTCTATAAAAATAGAAAAAAATAATGTAAAACTATTTCAGTATTACAAGTTTATATTCAATAAAAGTATTGGTAAAATTGATAGTATATACCAACTCCTGTGTTTTGAGCATTCCGTTTGACAATATATCTTCTGGAGTTCTGGGTCCTCCTTGTCATGGTAGAGGTACCACTTTAAGATTTACTTGTTGGAGTTCTGGGTCCTCCTTGTTATGGTAGAGGTTCCACTTTATGATTTACCTGCGGGGAGTTCTGGGTCCTCCTTGTCATGGTAGAGGTATCACTTTAAGATTTACCTGTTGGAGTTCTGAGTCCTCCTTCTCATGGTAGAGGTACCACTTAAAGAATTACCTGTTGGAGTTCTGGGTCCTCCTTGTTATGGTAGAGGTACCACTTTAAGATTTACCTGTTGGAGTTCTGGGTCCTCCTTGTCATGGTAGAGGTACCACCTTAAGATTTACCTGTTGGAGTTCTGAGTCCTCCTTGTCATGGTAGAGGTATCACTTAAAGATTTACCTGTTGGAGTTCTGGGTCCTTCTTGTCATGGTAGAGGTATCACTTTAAGATTTACCTGTTGGAGTTCTGAGTCCTCCTTGTCATGGTAGAGGTATCACTTTAAGATTTACCTGTTGGAGTTCTGAGTCCTCCTTGTCATGGTAGAGGTACCATTTAAAGATTTACCTGTTAGAGTTCTGGGTCCTCCTTGTCATGGTAGAGGTATCACTTTAAGATTTACCTGTTGGAGTTCTGGGTCCTTCTTATCATGGTAGAGGTACCACTTTAAGATTTACCTGTTGGAGTTCTGAGTCCTCCTTGTCATGGTAGAGGTACTACTTTTAAGATTTACCTGTTAGAGTTCTGGGTCCTTCTTGTCATGGTAGAGGTATCACTTTAAGATTTACCTGTTGGAGTTCTGAGTCCTCCTTGTCATGGTAGAGGTATCACTTTAAGATTTACCTGTTGGAGTTCTGAGTCCTCCTCGTCATGGTAGACGTACCACTTTGTGATTTACCTGTTAGAGTTCTGGGTCCTCCTTGTCATGGTAGAGGTACCACTTTAAGATTTACCTGTTTGAGTTCTGGGTCCTCGTTGTCATGGTAGAGGTATCACTTAAAGATTTACCTGCGGGGAGTTCTGGGTCCTCCTTGTCATGGTAGAGGTACCACTTTAAGATTTACCTGTTGGAGTTCTATTTCCTCCTTGTCATGGTAGAGGTATCACTTTAAGATTTACCTGTTGGAGTTCTGAGTCCTCCTTGTCATGGTAGAGGTACCATTTTAAGATTTAGATGTTGGAGTTCTAGGTCCTCCGTGTCATGGTAGAGGTACCACCTTTAGATTTAGCTTCTGGAGTTCTGGGTCCTCCTTTTGGTGGTAGAGGTACCACCTTAAGATTTATCTGTTGGGGTTCTGAGTCCTCCTTGTCATGGTAGAGGTACTACTTTAAGATTTACCTGTTTGAGTTCTGGGTCCTCCTTGTCGTGGTAGAGGTGAGGTGTGACTGCGATACTGGCCAGTATCTTCTCATTTACTGCCTCCTCCAGATCTGCCATCTGCTGGTCAGTCAGGGACAGAATGTCTAATTCGATTGACGATATGTTTTCTCCGAGACACCTTAGTGATGAAATATATGAACATTACACATTTTTAGTTTCTTATGAATTACATATTTTTACCAACAACTCAATAAACTTTGAACTCAATTTGATTACAACCACTTCAGATGGCAATCTTTTTTTAAAGTGAGCTGAAATACGACTTTTCAGCTTCACTTTCTCACAAAGGCATCAATTGTACTTGATGGCTTGACTGGATAATTATATCCTCAATTAAATCTTAAATATTACCAGTGATTAAACCTAGAAATTTTTGGATTTTATTTCCTTCTCACCATGATGTGGTGGGACATCCATACATGCTCTCTGCTATGGCTGTTATCAAGTGCTGTCCTGAAAATTGTTCAAAAATTTCCTGTGATAACTTTTTTATATACTAATAAATTGAAAATGTGTTTAAAAATGTTTAAGATGTGTAACAACATTTTGATATACATGTATATCTAAGATGGGTGTGTATTTTATCAACATGTTGAACTTTGTCCAATGATTGAACAGACACCAAAAAATGATATGCATGAGTAACCTGTATGTTGCTGCATGTGGTCAAATCTCCTCTTCCAGTCCACTTTGAGACATACTTCTGTACCAGCCTGTATCTCCTTGGTGACGAAATTGACAGCATCTGCTCCTCGTCTTGTGATGCGTAAAACCTCTACGTCATTGATCTAAAGGAGGGGATTGCACACGTAACAGTACATGTATTCATTACATAATGTGCTGGCACCTCAATGTATTTTGTGAATGAGTCCAGTCATTTACTACCACTACAGCACTCTATGTAATTGCTGACATTAGTGAGTGAATTATCATCTTAGGATATTGAGAATGTAGAACAATAATAGTAATAACGTGAAAATAACCATTAACAAACTATACATCTTTGAACGCACCACACAATTACGTACAAACATTATCAAAATTGGTTAAACACTCTGCAAATAATTATTTATTTAATGCCTCAACACAGATGAGTTCAAATGAAATTCTACTTACTGTGCCTCTGTCATCTGGCTGAAAAAGAACAAACGAAAATTAACTTTAAAAAATTCATAATTTTAAGGATGTCAATTTGTCCTAAAATGATATTTATTTTTACAATTTTAAATCAATAAATGGCTTGTATATGACTGACTTCAGCTTGGTCCATACCTGTCCACCCCCCTCTGGGAACAATATGGTATCTTCTAGAATCACCTCATACCCCTTCAGCTTTTCCCTCTTACTTTTACCTGATAATTCTGCAGGTGTGCAACTCTTCACTTTTGTCTGAAACTAAATAAAAAGTTATTAAATTTCCGTTAATGATCAATTAAAAAAGTTTTTGAATTTGTTTTTCTTGAAATACTTATGAAGAGAAACATACAAATTTAGATGGTTATCAATCATTCTAAGATGATGCCATTAAAATTTTATGTAACAGAACAAACAGGCAAGGAATAATGGTATCAGAACATTTTTTACCACAAGATACCACAATCTATTGAACAATATATGGAACTAACTGTATCATACAGATACATCTATGAAATATATTTAATTCATCATAGATGTGCACACTGAACATAAAGGGTTGGAATTTGCAACTTCAACCTAAAAGAAAATGAAAAATAGAGACTTTCACATTGAAATGTAGAAAAATGAATATTACAGCAAGATGTGCCAACCATATAAGAAGGTTGTTTTTAATGGGATATTCATGGAGATCTAAAGGGCAATTGAAAGTTAATTTCTCAACAATATTAAAACCACAAAACAATTTGGAATTTTTTTCCAACTAGACAGTCACAAAAAGTACTTTTTTGATTGATCAAGCAAGTAGTTCAGTAGTTACAGACAACTAGAGGTTTGTTTTTGAAGAGTTCATCAGAAATTTCACATGGAAAATTGATTGTACTGTTATGATTGTGTGAGGAATCCCCCATTTAAGGCCTATGCAAATGAGAAATTGCTTTATTTTTCTAAAAATTGGATTTGAATAAAAAAAAGAAAAACCATATGAGACTTATTATTATGGACAACTGACAACCAATAGGAGGGTCAACAATTATTAGGCGGGCTGTGCCCAACCTGATAAAGCTCGCTAAAGGGATTGTGCAACACCTGATGCAAGGTTGTTCCATATACATGTACTTTGTCTTAATGGTGTTTTGCTGAACCACTCCGACTTAATGGCATATGTTCTGTAATAGTTTGAGCCATGGATATCACAGAGCATTTGACTGGTGATGCAGGGGTCCAGGATTTGATTCCCGGTCCAGCTATGCATACATTTTCTACTTTCCTGTTGCAGATTTGGTGCTGTTGACCACCCATGGATTTGTAGGTGTACATGTAATTCCTGTCAGGGATTCATAAATCTTGGGTTGTGTCTCTGGGGGTGAAAACCATTTATGGAGGGAGGAATGTAATGGTTTGGGCTGTTTTTTTGTATATCGGCCTGCAAAGATAAAGGCAGCTCAGTGGTTAGAGCACCTGACACTCATGATGCAGGGTCCTACGTTTGATTCACAGTCCAGCCATACATTTCATCCTTTCCTGTTACAGTTATATTGTTAATTCACATTCCAAAAACAGTTAAATTCCACTCTCTGGTTTTATTCTTCATTGACTCAATCAGTGACATGACTGACTTTAACAGGTTGGGCACAGTTCCTTTTTCGGGGAAGTATTACTATAAAAGGGAACTATTACTCTTTTCAGTAATGAAAACATTACTGAATTCGGTAATTTTCACTCGTTTAGCCTCTATTCTCGTGTTTGTTTGGAACAAAAGATAAAGTGCAAGAATATTTTCTCATCCTCTAAATATTTATTGTCTATTAAGTGTATGTGTGCTCAAAACTTCAATATTTATTGCTGCAAAAAGTGATAAAGAGTGATGAAATATTTATATGATATAGATTTCTTACGGAAGCTTACCTGTGTTAAAATTGTGATAATGGATACGTTCAGCACTTGCTAACTCGTTCATGAGATTATTCATTCTAATTTAATTTCATACTATTTCTTTAAATGAAATCATGATAATAATTTTAAATACCATTGCTTCTTTTACAGATGTAAATAATTATTTGAAATATTAAATTTCACACGACAATTTTTTAAAAATGGTTTTAGAATGAATGCCCTAATTAGATTCCCTACTTTCAGTACCATTTATCAACAGGGATAATGATTAAATCTCATCTTACTCTTATCTGCAGCACTGAAGGACCGAATTTTTGGGTCAGTGAGGTTTGTTTGATAAAGATTAAACACATCACATCGTAGTTTTTATGCACTTTTTATTTAATAAATGGATAAGAGGCATTATCTAAAAAATGTGACAAAACTTACCGAATTGAGTAATGTTTTTATTAATGAAAAGAGTAATAGCGAGCGCAGCGACGCTCGTCACTGCGAGCTCTTAAAGCAACGCCTGTGCGAAGAGAAAATTCGGACTACTGCACATTCATTCAATAGAATTTTTTGACGCAGTAATTTGGACCCACGATGCATCACTTGTTTTAGCTACGTTCTCGCGAGAATAACGGCAAATGTTCAACAAAAAGTTTTCTCGCCTTGATTTAATGGATACATAGTGAAGATAAATAGTAAACGAAACGTTCTTCATTAACTTTCAGCACTGTTCAGGTTTTTCTCCATATTGCAACTTACATACGACGTCATGTGACATCATGCAGATTCTAGACGCACCAAACGTCACGTGCGGTTTGACGAGCCCGATCTAAATTAAAACAAATAGAAGAGTTTGCGCTCGCTCTCTAAAGGTTGTACCGTCAACATATTAGTTCCCTTTTATAGAAATACGTACTTCCCCGAAAAAGGAACTGTGCCCAACCTGTTTAATGTTTGCAAACAAACCCTTGCATCTACCTCAAAGACAGTGCGGAGGGGAGATTTCATATTCAAAAAACAATAGTCCAATTACATTACTTTAGAGTTATTCTGAGACAAAATTGTTTGATAAGCTTGCTTTGAGCTTACCTCTTTACAGTAACTGTTCTGTTGACATGCAAGAGCCATTCTCAAACTGAAAGTGAAAGTAATTTTCAATCAGTAACCAATGAAAATTGATCACGTTGCCGGTGAGAACTCTTTTGTGAAGAAGGTAAATTAAAGCTTTATCTTATCGGAAACTCTTTCGATTTTTGGCGTGATTTGAAGATAACGCCAATGATTTCCGGTTAAAATGGAGTTCTACTCGTGTGTTGGGGTTTGGAATGCTATGAAAAAGGCGTTTATTTTCCTTTTCATGACAATTTTGATTGACAAAACATCGGGTATGCAATAATTTAAGTCTATTTCCTACCTTTGAGCGTAGAAAATGATTTTTTAAACCTCGGTATATTATATTGTCCCCATTGAGAATTAATAGTTTTGAAAACACACTTTCACACTATATTCCCATTTCAGTTTGCTTTCAAAGTGTTAGTTAGAAAATCAAACACTACTTTGCGGAATTTATACATTACTTTTACAAAAGGATTGATCAACTTTGATCCATGAACTGATAATAAATGATTTACATGTATGTTTAAATATGATTTCACTTAATCATGTTTATTGATTTAATTGCCTTATCTAGCTGCAGTTCTGTAGCTCTCTGCTTGAGAAAATTTGGACAGATAAAGCAGAGAGCTACAGATCCAAGCGTTGTAAAAACCTTTGATTTATGCCGATGATTTTTGTCGCTCACTTCGGGTATATTTTCTTGTATTTTATACTAACCCCAGCTTTAAAAATGGTATTTAATAATTAACGATACATTTATTAACTTCAATTCCTGATAATTTACTTACCTTTCAACAGCTGTTAAATGCTAACAAATGGCTGTTTGTGGTTACGGACGTCGAAATGGAACTCTTAAACCAACATTACAAAATATTATTTATAGGACTGTTTAGGACCGTTTAGGCCCGTTAAAAGGTAAATTAAGTTACAAAATAAGAGTTAAATATATGATTAATTATAGTATACTATTCTAAAAGCCAGAAATAAACTTAAATTACACGAAATAAATACCTAAAGTAGTGACAAAAAATCGTCAGCGTAAATCGAAGGTTTTTATAAACGCTCGGATCTGTAGCTCTCTGCTTTATCTGTCCGAATTTTCTCAAGCAGAGAGCTAAGATCTGCAGCTATTGCCTTATCCAGTCATTCCAGTGGTATTCTTTCGAAGATACCCTGGACCTATATCTTATTTTTTCTTTATTTAGGGCGATTTGATTATGAGTATGTTACATGTGGATCTACTTTGAAGCTGAAAAACAACTACCACGGGGTCCGGTTACATTCACATGATGTGAAATATGGATCAGGAAGTGGACAACAGGTTTATTTTGCATCTTATTAGCTCACCTCAACGAAGTTGGGGGAGCTTATGTAATACCCTCGGCGTCAGGGTTGGCGTCAGCGTCCCAGGTTAAGGTTAAATTTTTTTGGAGCAGTTTTCTTTTTAACTACTTCTATGTCCTATATGGATTAGACATGCATGGAAGATGGTTCTAGTGTGTTTCATTGCACCAGTCAAAGTTTCAGATGCTGCAATTACAGCAAAGGAATGACCAGGTTAATGTTTTTGGAGCAGGTTAACATTTTTGGTGCAGTTTTTGGTGTAGGTTTCATTTCAAAGTAATCATAAGCCGTATGTTGACCAAACTTGCATGGATGATACATCTAAGGATGAATACTACCAGGCTTGCTTCGGATGCTGAGTCTGACCTACATTTTCTGGTTTAGTGAACAGGTTAAAGTTTTTGGTGCAGGTTTCATTTCCAAGTAACTATAAGCCGTATGTTGACCAAACTTGCATGGATGATACATCTAAGGATGAATACTACCAGGCTTGCTTTGGATGCTGAGTCTGACCTACATTTTCCGGTTGGGTGAACAGGTTAAAGTTTTTGGTGCAGGTTTCATTTCGTAACTACAAGCTGTATGTTGACCAAACTTGCATGGATGATACATCTAAGGATGAATACTACCAGGCTTGTTCCGGATGCTGAGTCTGACCTACATTTTCCGGTTGAGTGAACAAGTTAAAGTTTTTGGTGCAGGTTTCATTTCCAGTAACTATAAGCCTTATGTCGACCAAACTTGCATGGATGATACATCTAAGGATGCACACTACTGGGCTTGCTTCGGATGCTGAATCTGACCTACGTTTTCTGGTTGAGTGAACAGGTTAAAGTTTTTGCTGAGGTTTCATTTCCAAGTAACTATAATTAAGCCCTATGTTGACCAAACTTGCATGGATGATACATGTAAGGATGCATACTACCAGGCTTGCTTGGGATGCTGAATATGACCTACATTTTCCGGTTGAGTGAATAGGTTAAAGTTTTTGGTGCATGATTCATTTCCAAGTATCTATGAGTTCTTTAATGACCAAACTTGCATGGATGATACATACAAGGATGCATACTACCAGGCTTGCTTCAGATGCTGAATCTGACCTACTTTTTGTGGATGAGTGAAAATGTTAGTTTTTGATGCATGTTTCATTTCCAAGTATTTATGAGTTTTTTAATGACCAAACTTGCATAGACGATACATGTAAAGATGCAAACTAATGGACTTGCTTCGGATGCTGAATTCGACATACATTTTTCAGATAATAGACCAGGTTAAAGTTATGGGTGCAGGTCTATTACCATAGAACTATAAGGCTTACATAACATTGTATAAACCAAACTTGCACAAATGTTGCATCAAGAGATGAAAACTCTCAAATTTGCTTCAGATGCTGGATTTTAATTACATTTTCATGAAGAAGAACTAGTTTAAATTATTTTATGTAGGTCTATTTCAAAGTATCAGATCAAAATTGCTTAGATATTTTCATTTTTGGATTGTACACTTTTTGTTGGTTAATTGTGTGACTTTGCCTTACTTAAAGACAACATTCGTAGATGTGAGCTCTGTAATCTCTGATTACCTATGTTTTTTAATAATTTGATAATATACGGTAATAGCAGATCTGCTTAACCTTATGCTTTTTGGACATTTCTTCTGTGCTTACACACATACAATTAACTCTATCGATTTAGGCAAAAGTCTACTGCTTTTTGTACACGATCTCCAGCCTACTGCATTTATCCATCAATCTACTGTTTTTATACAAAAGCCATGTTTTCTTCAAAAGGTTTTAAGTAAGCAGCTGATCAAAGTTATAAGCATGAAAAATTTATATAAGTATATTTGTAAAATTTATGTCAAACTTTTTGGCTACTTTTATTTTTTGTCTACTTAATTGCAGTATAATTATATGAGTATAATTACTGTTGTGGTCATTTAAGACAATATTTATAAATATATCTTCTTAAATCCATGTGTAAAACAGTGCACGCAATGCTTCTTCTTTTGATATCTGAATCTCCCTATGTTTAATCATGTCTTGCCTTTCCATCATAAAAAAGAATTGTTTATAGCTCACCTGAGGCAAAGGTTCAAGGTAGCTTCTCTGATAGGTATCTATCTTTTTGTATACCTTTTACATTTTCAACTTCTTCTCAAAACCCACTGGACCATAATCAACCAAACTAAAAACAAAGTATATTTAATTAAGTATAGGATTCCATTTTGTTCAGATGAAGGGCCACATCCAATTTTGAATTAGTTGAAAATAAATGGCATCTTCCTTTTTAAAACTCCAAGGAATTTGCATCTGCAGATACATGTACATAAGTATTTTACAAAGAACAAAAATTCATTTCAAAAAAGTTTTCTTGTCACATTGCAAGATATGCTCTGGAAAAGGTTGCAGGTCTGTAATATTGTTATAATTTCTTAATAGAAAAGTTTGTATGTTGTCATTATTGAGATTTTTTGTATGGAGTGATATATCCCTGCTTGATTTCAGTCTGTGACAGCAGTTGACTCTACAGATGACAATAACAGCTACTGGCAAATCAGGGCAAAAACTGGAACAGAATGCACAAGAGGGTAAGACCATTAAAAGAAGAATATTGACATAATAATTAATATACATGCATATGTAAGTCATGAGTCTCATGAACAAGAGCCTTTCTTTTTTGAAGTATTTATGAAACATTAAATCACATGACAATAAAATGTTTTTTTTTTAGAAATCCAATTAAGTGTGGACAAACAGTTCGACTTCTTCATGTAACGACGAGGAGGAATCTTCACAGCCATCATTTTCAGTCTCCTCTGTCAAGAAACTTGGAAGTCAGCGCTTTTGGGGAAGAAGGAGAAGGGGATGAAGGTAGTTATCTCCCAAAATGAGGCTATGGCCAGGAAATAATCACAGAAAAAATATTCAGCCTGTTTGCTGCAATTTCTTAAAATTAGGCAATAACCAGGAAATATTTATTGGGGTAAATAATCACCCTGTTTGCTTTACTTTCATAAATAGAATTTAAGAGCTTTAAAATTTTACACAATCTAGTTTTGGTTAAGAATACAACATTGGATATTGCAGTTATAAAATTCTAGATAATACTGTGAAATAGCTTTTAAGAATGATTTAATTTAAAAGTTTGTCATACATATTTTCAGATATTTAGGATTATCGATATTGAAATTTTTCACTCTTCTCTCGGCAATAATTTTTCCAGTTGCTAACTAATATAACAGCTTTATTATATACCTAATGCGTATCACTCAATTTTACTATTGAATTTATGCAATCATGCGACGTTGTGATCCAACTCTCCGGATCACCATACTGTGGTTTTCTGACTCCATATCACCACTCTCTGAAACTGATGACGTAGTACGCATAAACATGACGTTATTTTTCTTGCGCGTTAAAAAGTCCCTTGTTATTATACTTTGTTTCATGGATAACTATTATTTAGTTGATCTCTAAAGTTTTATTTTGCTATATTTAGCCAGTTTTAAGGGGGTATATTATAAATTTATCATTATAACAGTAACTTGATCCGAAGAACCCGACGCTTTGTGTCTTGTTTGATCTGATGATCCGCGCCTGTGAACTCCACGTGATACGACCCTTCGGATCAAGTTACTGTTATAATAATATATATTTAACTAAGGAAAATTTAAATCAAAATAGGAACTTTTGTTCCCAATTTTAAATCATTTTCTGTATATCACATTCACTTTGTCTGGAGGCATTTGTACATGTTGTAAAGTGATGGTTATCTATTTGACAGGGGATCACTGGGTTGTTACCTGTTCAGGAAAATACTGGAGTAGAAACGAAAAAATAAGAATTAAAAATGTAGTCACAGAAAAGTAAGTGTTCAGTTTTAACTACCGGGTATACTTTATTCAGAGTACTGTTTTCACGACTAAAATATTATGTTTGATGTTTATAGTTGAATCATGTTGATTCATTTACAGTATATTTCTCGATTTATTTTCATTTATGATGTTGTTCAGAAAGTACACAACTTCTATTATTACATCTTTACTTCAAGTCGTATGATATGACTGTTGTCATGAGAAAAAGGCCCTTATCTTTTGAAGTTACAATGCTCATATAAACATTACATTTTACTGCAAACTGAAGCTGTACTCAGTACAGACCAGTTTTGCTTGTTTAAGAACACTCTCAGATGAGTAGTGATCATTTAATTCACATACGTTTATTTTGTTTCTGAGAAAAGTGTACTGTTGACAAGTTTCAACTGATATGAATGATAGAATGAGGTCAAATGTATACAATATTTTTTAGTTACCTACACGTTGCTGGGGACACCTTTGGTCGACCAATTCACGGACAGAGAGAGGTCAGTGGGTACCCCTCACCCTCGGAAATGAACTACTGGCAGGCAGCGGAGGGGATCTTTATCAAACCCTCAGACCCCCCTCAAGGAGTCAAAGATCCTCACGATGAATTGTGATAAAAATCATAGTTAATAGATCTTAAAGTGCAAAAAATTCCTTCTGAATGTTTTATTTTGTGTGTTATGAAATGAAAGATAATTTAAACAAAATTTAAATGTTATGTGAATAAGGTTATGTGTGTACATGTATTATTCATTCGATGAATTCGTTTTGCTTTATGTTATGTTATCCATTGATGTAGAAGTCACTAAAACATGGCTGCAACCCGCTATGTTTTGTTTGGCTGTCTCTTGTTATCTTTTAAATCTCTGAGACTCTTTCTATATTTTTAACAGAGTACTCATGTATGCATGGTTTACCAACATTCTAATTATTCTTCTTCATACACATTTTTGTTTAAAAGTGTGTCTTTTTGCATTTTATGTCTTACATCACTGACAGAATTATAATGTTGTTTCTTCAGTCTGATACTCATTATTTTTGTTTACTTGGTGTTACACTACATTTGTAAGAATAACTCATTTGGACTTTCTTGATAATTTGCATATTGAAGAGGTCTGGTTTGTTCCCCTAGCATTTTGTTTCTGAGTGTATGATCTTTATACTGACATTGATGGAAGAACAAACTCGTGATATATCAGTTAAGTATTTGTCTCATGGATATCAGACTTTATGTATTTCATTGAAATTTGATGACAGAATGTTTATTTTAAAAGAGACAAACTGCAGAGATTTTGTTCATAGATGAGTTGGGTCCAAAGTTTATGTGATATGTGGCTTGTTTTGTCATTGTTATTATTGATATGCAGTGATGATCCAGTGAATTGTACAATTATATATGCCTGTACATGAACTCCACAGCTTTGCATTATCTCTTAAATGGTCATTTAAAGTAAAATATCGCAGACTGTACTGTCAAAAATAATATGTTTGCATATTTTAATTTAGAAGATAAAATCTTTTTTGTAAGTCAAGAAAACCCAAAGTTCGAATGTGCAGCAAAAAAATAATTAATTTACATTTACATCAAAGTGTTTCTTACTCCCTGTGCCAATGTGGCTCTAAGATATATTGTGAATTAAAATGGATGTAACAAATTAAAATCGACCATCTCTAGTACTTTGTTGTAAGTGTGTATTATTGTGGAATAACAGTTTTTCTCTGTTGCCTAAATTTTGAGACTAAGATTTTAATTCAACTATATGAAATTCATTGCACAGATGTAAAAATAAGGCTTTGGATTATTTTAAAACTTTTTTTGTATTAATTAAATTCAAAATGTCTGACTGTTCTGAAATGTAATTTAGCAATGTTTGCATCTATTTTCTGTATTTAGAACAAGACACTGAAGAAAAAAATAAAGAATGGGAAATGTTTTGTGAATGTTTTCTGACAACAGTACACTGGATATACAATTACATGTACTTATAATGCCCGAAAGGGCTTTATAGAATTTGATCACGTGACCGACTTCATGTCATATACCAATGAAACTCAACTCTAACAATGATATGTTAAGTAATAATTCCTTACTAATCAACTCGAGGTAAAAAAAATAAGATTTTCCTTAAGGAAACTATTTTTTTTAATACACATACATTAAGGCTATGTATATAGATGTAAAAAAAAAAATTAAAAAAGGTATATTTATTAAAGAAGAAAACGTTGAAATTCATTTTAATGGCATATTAAATTCAGTACACCTGGGACCTATCACTCAATATTTCCATTTCTAATTTTTTCCTCTGTGATAACTCTTTGAAAGGCTGGTCGATAGGTCAGGAGCTAAGAAGGCCTAATACGCATGCAAAGCTCGTGAGCATCAGTCTCTGTGTCCGACGCTAAGGAGGCCAAATATGCATGTAAATCTTGTGCGGCTACCTTTGTGTTTGACGTCAGTGGGTGAGGACTATTGAAATTGGCATGGAAATCCTCGTGTAATTTAAATCTATTAGTCTACATTTTTAAAGTCTAAATCTACAATTTTTTTCGCAATGAAATGGAAATATAAGGAATCACTGTCTAGTTAGTAAAGTATGCCAGGGACATCAACGATAGTGGGAAACATGGGATAATTTATGCATAACAGGCTTCGCCCGCTATGCAAATTATCCCATGTTTCCCACTATTGTTGATGCCCTGGCATACTACACTAACTAGACAGTGATCCTTAAATATATCTTTGTATATGCATTTATAGGTCAATGAAAATAAAAAATATACAAATGTGGAAAAAGAATCTATGGCTCTTAAAAGTCAAATGACTTTCTATCCCGCTTTCTATAGCAATGTTCATTTAATTAGGAGTATGTATCAGGGATATATATTATAGTTACCTGTCGGTATGGGGACAGCCACTGCCTTCTAACTTTTGGTATTATGTTATTTATGTACACTCCCTCAGAGTCTGAATGGGCTGTCTCAATTCACACAGGCTAAAAACACACTATTAAAATGATGAATTTTATTAAATAAGGTAATTAACTTATAGTCAGGTTATTTTGTGGGTTAGGTTGTGGTGTCATGATTTGGTTGAATAATAGACTAGATCTTATCTATATACACTAGCTGTTATCCCCTTTTGATTTTAGATACAATTACATGTATATATGATTGTTATCAAGATTGAATATTTCGTTTTGAACAGTTATTACAAAGTTGTAGGCTTGTGCATGGTTGTAATTGTGGCGGATTGATCGCCGGTGGCAGGAAAGCTCATGCAGTCACCTGACTGGAGATTCAGGGGAACCCCATTCAAATCCCAGTCTGGTCCGCTGCATTTTCTCCTCTCCCATTACATTTGATGCCGTGCCATGCCCTGGAACTGACAGTGAGAGGCCTGCCAGGGATGAGCCTGGGTTGGGGTCTGGAGGCCAAAGACCTTTAAGGAGGGAGGAATGTGGCATTTAGTTGGACTCTATTGCCAGTGGCCAGATAGCTCAGTTGGTAGAGCACCTTACCAGAGATTCAGGGGGTCCGGGTTTCAAATCCTGGTCTGGTCTACTACATTTTCTCCTTACATTATATACTTTAACAAATGAAGAAAAAATTTTTATGGATTATGTCTAATGAAAATGACATGTTGCTTATCAAGCTGGGTAATTTTTTAATTAATATCTTTAAAATAAGAAATAGCAAATTATGCAATGTAAACAAAGAAACAAATAAATACAAAAGAGTAATATAAAAAAAAAACTTTAAACAAACTTTTATTTACAGTATATTGATTATATATGTTGTAATCCCCAACTGCTGTAACATCATTTATCTTTTGTTAGTTGCTGCTATCAATTTTGAATTTCTTCTTGTATGTTTTTTCTTATTACTTGTATTATCTTATCTTATCTTATTTATATTAGCACACCTTAGCTAAAGGTTCAAATGAGATTTCCTGATCAAAATTTGTCTCTTGCCTGTTGTTGTCATCATTATAATCATACACTTTTAACATTTTTCATTTTCTTCTCCAGAACTATTGGGCCATTTTCAACTGATCTTGGCACAGAGTTATCCAATGGGTACAGGTGGTTAAATTTTATTGAAATGAAGGACCCCTCTTCCAAGGGGAGATAATTTAGTAATGGTGAAAATTAATTGGATGGTGTCTTTTCAAAAATATTCTTCTCAGAAACCACTATGCCATAAAAGACTAAGACTTTAGTGAAAACTTTTTAAGGCTTGGTAGACTTAAATTTTGTATAAATCATGACTCCCGGGGGAAAGGTGGGTGTCATCAGAGACTACCAAAGTTTTACAAAGGCAAAATCTTTAAAATTATCGTGATTAGTCATATTCCACCAGTAGTATAGAGTGTATTCAAATTGTGATGCCTTGGGTTGGGTGGGGCCCTAATATTACCAAGTCTGAAATGAATATATCTGGGCCATAATATATTCAGAGGTGAGCGTTGAGGCCGATGGGCCTCTTTTATCAAGAAATTTAAGTATGCAATATTTTATAAACATTTGGACACATACTTTCTTTAAAATATTTTGATATAAGCTTGGCATCATAAGTAAATAAGAGCCTTGCGCCATACAGTAGAAATTGGGTGTTTTCGATTGATTCCCCCTTTTAGGCGCCCCATAAATGTATGTGACGTCACGCATAATCCGCCATGTTGGTGTTGCACATTGAGGTGAAAAAAGTCGTCACTTGCGGTGTCTCGCAAAACAATCCTTGAATCTGGTCGTTACAGAAAAGGCAGGCACAGCCACTGGTACATTCAATGTGTAACAACGTACTGGTATGTATTTATTATATTTTTATTATAGAATTACTAATATTGTCGGGAGAGGAAATAAATCTGTTTCACAAGGTTCAGTGAGTTCACATTCCAATATTGGGACACGATTCCATCATTTTACAGGGTTCGAAATTAACTCATGTCAGTAAGTCCGAGACTAGTATTAATTGTGTCGGACTAGCAGATTTTGTAAGGTACTAGTCCGTACGGACTAGTGCAAATCCGGATATAAGTCTTGAATTGGTTTGTATTTTATTTCCGAGTCTCTTAGATGTTTGAAAATAAACGCGAAACGCAACCGCGATATAGCGTTTTCTCCATTGTGATCAATAGACAAAGACTTGACCATGAGGAGATTTCTGAAAGTTGAAAACCCTCTTTCTTTCACCACATGCTTCCAACTGATGTGTGGACACATATTTCGTTTAATTAATTGATAAAATTTTAAGATTTGTATTATTCTTTTTACATACTATAGGGCGGACTAGTGGAATAGTTTGCGGACTAGTGGAAGCTAGAAGTCACTAGTCCATGCGGATTGGTGCTAAAAAAAGTTAATTTCGAACCCTGTTTTACGTCTGATGATATTCTTTATCATTAGATGTTTCTGGTCAAGTGGTCATCCACAGAAATTATTTTAACTCTGATAAAAATATCGCACTTTCAGTGGAAAATTTGTAAATGTTATGGAGATTTGGAAAGATGAGCAAATATCAAACTAAAGGGGGCTCTGAATCCTCATTGCCTTCTTGAACAATCCATATGTCCACTGTCAAACAGTACCCATGCTGACATTGGCAGGATTGAAGACAAAAGTTGACCTAATCAAATCAGGATGAAGAAAAAATAAAAGTGAGGTTAAATAATTGGGGACAGGCAGGGATGAGAATCTGAGAATTATTTTTATTATAGCCAAATAAATCCAAGTTGCTTTTGAAAAAAAGTTTCTAGCAGAAAATTGAAAATTCACAGAGAAAGTTAAATATTTTTAAGCCTGTATAGACATGGAGAATGCTGTAAAAATAAGGTCAAATATTACACACACAAAATACAGTGTATCACTGTAATATCCTCTCATATTATGTCTTGATGATATGAGATCCTGAACTCTAGCATATTTCTATAGGGGCTTCACTTCCCTGTCATTATATAGCTAAATTGAATTGTAATCAAGATATGCCTGTCAACTCTTCAACACATTCATTGCACATAATGTATAAACAGAGAGAACCGAAAACACATCACTTATCTGACACTGACTCCACTTACTAATTAAAAATACATGTACAGGCAGTTGTGATTTTCAGTTTTTTTTATTTGAAAGAAGAAGCCCATTCTTCTTTCATCAAAGTCAAAGTTAAACTAGCTTCAATCTAGGTTGTCAAGTACAATGTTGGAACATGACATCTATCAACAATTTATGATGTTAATAAAATGAGTTAAATTTGACCCTTTCTTAGGCCTTATTGTAAAGCTTACAGTTATACATGTCATGAGGTGATTACATGTGTGATAAAATAAGATATTTCAGAAAAGAAAGGCTGAAAGAGAGTAATAGTAAAGAATGCAGGACTGGGGGGGGGGGGGGTTATATAATATTTATTCTGTTCTCTTTATTGTGTGTATATGGTGTACATGTAAATCTGATGAGCCTTTGGCTTAAAGAATAAAGAAAGATTCTAAAGTTGCAGTTAATATAAACATCACATAATCACATAACCTATTCTGGGCAATTGGTCAAAGCTGTTGACGGTTAGATTAAGTATTCTTCATTAAATGAATGTTAAATGGACCAATTCTGGTAATGATAAAGGGAGAAGATTGACTTGCCCAGTAGTGAAACTGAATGGATTTCCCACTGCTATTAATAGTTAGAATATTTCGAATAAATGTCCGGATAAAGTATAAGATAAAATCCAGTGTGACAATAGAGAGGTTTCGGAACATTAAAGTATGAAATCCCAGTAGTGTTACATTGTTCTAAATGCTATTAAGGAAAGTCCTGCTGAATTAGCTGCCTTTTTGTGGCAGGTTATTATTCAGTAAATATGATGACATTTAGTTTGGCTGTAATGAAGGATACACTTCTTACAATCTGTTTTACATGTATCTTCTGGATCAGATGAAAGACAAAAAACAACTTAAATGAGTCTCCGATGTTGAGAGCAAGATAAATACACCTACGTGTTTATGAGTGACCCTTCACTAGAAGCATTATAAGCAGGATAGCGAAGTAGCACACGCTTCATTCATGATTTGAAAGTTCATTGTATTGAAAATTCTAAGTATGCAGAGTTTAAATACCAGACCTGTAGAGACTGAAAAGATTAAAAGGCTGTGTACTGTAGTTGTGATTTAAATCAGTCAGATGGTGGTCTGGGAAAACTTGCTGCAGTGTAAATTAGAGAGAGACAAATAATAATTCTGAATACTGCTATATGTAAGTATTGTTGAATGTTACGGAGTGGTGTATTTTGATGTGATGTGATTGGAGATGTAATTTATCATTTGTGAGGAGCTCTGTTGGACTGAGAGCTGTTACATGTATTATATCAGCTGGAAGTGGGCCACAAGTGTGACTTCTCCCAATATTCCTTATTGTGACTGACAATGCACTATAAACATGATATTTGTTGTTTGTGAGCAGGGTAACAAATCTGCATTCCATCTTCATAATTGTTTACATCTGCCATTGGTTGGAGCTTCAATTCTATTGTTTGCACAGACATAGGGTGATATTGTGCTGGGTTATTGTACATGCAAAGCTGCAGAGAGAGATTTGATTGGGAGTCTTTGTCAGGTGAGAAGTCCATAGGAGAGTCTTGATTTACAGGGCGTAAATGTGAGTCAGGATTTACAGGGAACATGTATAAATGGGATTTTCATTAACAGTTACCCCACTGACAAGAAGGAAGTTAGCAGCAAAATAATATGGTAGACAGCATAGGTCTAGAATCAAAAACTCCAAAACTCTAATAAACCATCCATCTATTACTTCATCTGTAGCAAGTGAAGTTATGAAACTTAGTGGTAAATGTCACATTTTTATTTTCATGTGTATTTAGTGCAGAAAAGGTCACTTTTACTTTAAACCTTCGTGCTATAATCATGCCAACTGTTTTTTTATTTAAGTGTGTTTCATGCAATATAAGAATTGAAAGTCTTCAATAAAACATTATTCAGCAGAAAGCTTGGTGTTTGCAGTAAAATATAATTAGGGAGCTTTGGTAGATTCCGTATTTCTGCCTTGTCATCTTAGAGTCGTCACTGAATTAAGTCTGGTATGAAGCAATAAAGCAGCCAGACTAAGACAGGGCTATTGTAGACAGATAAGAGGGTGCACGGTGTAGACTGAGTGTGTGGGAACATGTAAAATACAAGGTGGTCGACAAAGGAGAGTGATAAGGAGTGTATGTGAAATCGGAGTCTTACACTGCGTGAGAGGCCTGGGCCTATTACAGAGACCGACTGAATGGGGATCTAGCACTAGGGTGTCACCTACTTCACTAGTAATGACACAGATTACAGAGCAGCAGGATTCTTATAAACCCTGTTATTATGTTGTTAAAACATTCTCCAAGGTTAAGAAGATGAGTTAGACTGTAACATAGGTGGGGTCTTCTGTCCTTGTAAAGTGAATTAAAAATAAATGAGTTTACATCTGAACAGAGACTTTTGGCTACCTGCAAAACAATAGTTTTGGTAGATTTAACATGTTAAAAGACGTAAAGAAATGAATTTGTAAATTTACAAATTTCATTATCAATGTATATATGTGATTACAATTGAATTCTTTTTCTTTCTCTCTTGCAGTTCCGAAGTGAATTTGGTCCCACATATATGGAGTTTGTCACAAACAGTGGCGACTATTGCCAGGCTCAACACGTATAATTGGTCGGAGGATTAGCTAATCATTCAGTGGCTGCCAAATTCTCGGTGCTTCAGCCCATCATTTTACTATTTTGTGGATCACTTTTGTTTTGTCAAACACTGATGGGGTAATTGAGCAAGCTACTGTGGGGACTTTGGATTCCACCCATTTGTCTTTCATCTAGAAAAAATAAATTCATGAACATTATGGGAGTTGCCTAAATCTCGCACATCCATACAGAACATCTGTGTGGTTTTCGAGTGACTTGGACACAGGATTTCTTGCATGTAAAGTTATATAGCACTGTCAGCTGCACTTGAACAGCTTTTATTTATTTTTCGATTTGGAGTAAAATCTCATTTGTAAATGACCGCCATGAAGGCCCGGCGCCCAGAACCCGCTGAAATCGAGTTCAAGAACATGCGTTTCTTGATCATGGATCGCCCAACTGACGCAACGATGGACAAGTTTATTGAGGTTTGTGTTCATTTTCAAGTCACCTTGATATACTTGTCAATTGTAGATTGGTTGCAATGTATCTAGGTACATAAAATATAGTTCAAAGCAATATTCATTATTTCAGTGTTCTTCGTGTATGTTTTCCCTTAAAGAAAGTCTTGTTGGAATTCTTTTAGCTTTGAATTTAAGATTATAGGAACGAGTCACTTGCTTAATTAATACAGAAGGACAGCAGGGTTGTTATTTGTGAAATTGATTTTCAGCATCAATATATTATACTTGTAAATTGATATTGTTAAAGCTATCTTCTTGTAAGGAAGTGGAGTTGCTTGCATCTAATCATCTCTAAGGAAGTGAAATATGATCAAGATAGCAGACTGATTCATGTGCCTGTTATGCATGTATAGTTGTAAAGTTTGAAGATCAAATTTGTATGTAATATATATGTTTATATTACAGGAACTGAAGAAGAGGAGAGTTAAAGATGTAGTTAGAGTTTGTGAACCAACTTATAAAACGGAAAAACTAGTGCAAGATGGAATTCGAGTATTGGTGAGTTACTATGGTTACTGATCATGTTGATTATACTAAAAGCATGCTTGGCTAATGTGTTATTCATGTTTTGACCACATAGGGAGCTTAAAATAGACCGTAAAGAAATTTTGATTTCCAAAAAAAGCCTTGCCATCCCAGAATTATATCCTTTTACTCTGTGGATTTATTAATGAAAAAAGGTGAAGTTAATGAAAAGTGATCGACCTAAAAAATACATCATGTACTGAACATCTGTGAAAGGGGCATAACACATAGACCCAAGAAACTTTAAGGGTGGGATCAGATGCTTAGATGAAGTAAGCATTCCCTGTTGTCCAGTCACACCTATCATGAATCTATGTATTGAACAGGCAGATGGAATGTTCTGTAGTCAAAGAAACTGAGGAAGAAGCTGATTAGGAGTATCAAGGTAGCTGGATATGTAAACTGTATATGCAAGTGATAGCTGATTACTGTAATACTGCATAAGGAAAGTTATGATGGGAAAGCTGAAGTCTTAATTGATAGTTGGCCTTTTTAATCTTTAGACAGTAGAACATACAAATAAGAAATGGCTTTGACAGACATGAAAAATAATGGGAAGGTCATTTGCTGTACCCAGCAATGTATGTATGTTTTGTAAGGATTTTATAAAGATAAGAATCCAGTAGAGGTAGGGTAGATTCAAGTCATTTTGGTTGACTGAAAATGTTTAACATATTCAAGACTGAAATGTGATATTGAGGAATTTCATCCTTGGAAAGTGAGCTTTGAGTATAAGTTGGATTTCCAGATGTAGAGTTACGAGATTAACTGAATCCAATACCTGGGAATTGATTCAGATTTTTGTTATTGTATAAGCAGACCTTATGACTCACATTTATGGACGATATTGAGCAATGTTGTGTGGATGTACTTTTGTAGTGTAATTTCAGTATTAAATATGCCTCTGTGGTCAGTGACTACTCAATATTTTTCTCTCTAAAGTAAATTTTTAATACATTTTGGTCAGGCAAAGAATATATTCAGATAGTATGTACAAATTAGTCAATGTGAAAGCAATGTTCATCAAACCTTAGAATGCCTTTAGATCATTGTACATGTGTACATTCCCTCATACCCTCCCAATCTCATGTACAAACTTGTGTGTTTGTGTCAGACTCGTAAACACTGGTATTGATCTGATATGTCATTGACACTCCGGGATTACATGTATTTTACGTACACAGTTTTTAAATGCATAGTTTGCCAAGGAAGTAGATTAGATAGTGTAAAAACAAGGGGATTTCAAAGACTCCAAGGAGATGTGGAAGGACAATTAAAATAAGTTACTGGGACTTTAACAGAGATAAAAATAGATATTACAAAAACAAGGCACACTTATAAACTCTTCCTTGTTGAGGCCAGATCTGTGTCTCTGGATGTGCAGCTATTAGTTGTCTCAGAGTACACAAGCCGGCTACACCCAGACTTGTCAAGGAGATTAAAACACAATCACCTGTCCTTGATTAGGAATTAGGCAGATTAATCTTTTTTCTCACATGGAACAAACCTTTGGCTACTGGTTAGAAGCAAAAAAGTATTTGTCAAACACCTGAATCTCAGAGGGAATATGGTAGATCCTTTAATGCATCTGCAAGTCAAATTTTGTGTCTCATATTTCAATAAAAATTTTACAAACTTTAAAAGTCCCCCCCACTTTTTTCGCAAAGATAGACATATATATGCATTGAAAATAGAAGCTTACTGTTTTTTGTTGGTTAACCCCCCCCCCCCCCCC
>PRKT01000008.1:3788239-3800786 GCA_003671525.1 Saccostrea glomerata
CTTCTCCCCCTTATAATTTGCTTCTGATCACAGATGCCTATGATAAAAGTACAGTATATAGGGCTAAGTGAGAGCCAGTCTTTCAAAATATACCTTGAAATTTTATATCCGGTTGTAAGATATTTTACAACTGGAAATACAGAATGTGTAGGATCAGGAAAAAGAGAGTTCTCAAATGATATACTAACAGGTTATAAATTAAAAATATGTAAGTCAAGCCGTCAGATGTAATGAGCAGTGCTCTATTTAAGGTTAAGTCCTTTTCCTTTTTGTTTGTTTTGTGTGGTAGATGTTAGGTAACAAGTGAACAAGAATCCGCTAAGTCTGGTTGTCAAGTTGACGAGATTTGGAAGTTCAGACTTTAAATCGACTGCAGGGAAAGGATTAGTAGAGGAGAGACAAGGCCTAATTTACCCAGTTTAACCTCAGACATTTAATTGTTTGTCAGTCCTATACACCTGGGCTTACCTGTAACCCACTTTTTATTCCAAAGAGAAATTCTGATTCAGAGAATGTATTGATTAAATAAAATTCCCACCAACAACAAAAAAATATGTATGGTAATAACATTAAGGCAATGAGCCTTAGAAAATTGAACTTCCAGTGTTTGAATTTTTATGGTTATGTGTAAATGTATTTTATTTTTATGCTTTAATGCAAAGTATTAAACATGTAAAATCAGTCAATAGTATGCGGAGAAGATAGAGTTCATTGCCCTGAGAGCTGGTGTTGGGTCATTAGACTGGAGCATAAAGAACATGATATAGGAGTCGCACAGATGTAGAGTTCTCTTTTATTTTGTTTTTCACTTGTAATGATTTGTAAAAAGTAACTACACAAAATCTGTGCACAACCATTTCAATTGTGTTAAGAACAACTGATCAACTGATGCAACAAGGTCATTGACAAATTTCCTTGATTTCTATTTCTTTGTTCAATACAGTAGGGGAACTTTGATTGTGATATCCTAAATGACAAAGGCCAACCTCATTATCTCAAACTCGAGGGAACTTGGAAAATACTTTGAAATATCGTATGATTTGAGATATTGAGCATGTCAAGGCTGAAATACAAAAAAACAAAATGTGGACTTCCACATCACTTTGACATACCCATTGTATATTCAAGACATCAATATTTGAAATGTCAAAGTTCAATTGTATGTACGTATCCTCTTTTCAGTTACAAGTACTGGTTTATTGTTCTAGTCCTATTAAGAGACACCTGTACTGGGGTATTGTTATAGCCCTATTAACAGCTATGATGAGCAGTAATTTCAGTTTTCCCTCTGATTGTAGGATTGGCAGTTTGATGATGGTAACCCACCCCCGGGAGAAGTGGTGGATGAATGGTTCAATCTGCTCAAGACCCGCTTCAAGGAAGAACCTGGCTGTTGTGTGGCCGTTCACTGTGTAGCGGGGCTGGGGAGGTAAGCCTGAACATGATAAAGGGAGGGGTTCAACATATAAAGGAGGGGCTCAGCATATAAAGGAGGGCACAACATAATATGAAGGAGGAGCTCAACATATAAAGGAGGACTCAATATGTAAAGGAGGGGCTCATCATATAATGGAGGGCTCAACATATAAAGAAGGGCTCAATATGTAAAGGAGGGGCTCAGAATATAATGGAGGGCTTAACATATAAAGGAAGGGATCAGCATATATAGGAGGGGCTCAAAATATATAGGAGGGGCTCAACATATAAAGAATAGCCTGAGCATATAAAGGAGGGAGTCGACATATAGAGGGCTCAACATATAAAGGAGGGGCACAACATATAAAGAATAGCCTCAACATATAAAGGAGGGGCTCAAAGGAGGGGCTCAACATATCCATGTAAAGGAGGAGCTCAACATATAAAGGGGGGGTTCAACATATAAAGGAGGGGCTCATGTATATTAAAGCAGCTGTGTTATTAAGTCAGAAGCTTTGGAAAAGTATTTTGTGATTCATAGAAAAAGATCTTTAAAACATCCTAGAAATTTGTGTATTTGTTGACCTATTTTGATTGATGTTTTTTTTGCAGGGCTCCAGTCCTAGTTGCCCTTGCACTGATTGAATGTGGAATGAAATATGAAGATGCAGTGGAATTAATCAGAGAGTAAGTTATGTGCAAGTTTTCATCAGTGGTATGCCCATGAGTAAATGACTTTGATGATCTATTTCTTTTGGTCAAAGGTATGGGACCAACCACTGAAATTAAATGTTTTCTATTGAAAATTCTTCTGTATTCTTAGATACCTAGTATGCAAACTGATGTTATATTTCTATAATGTGGAATGATCTGTCTTAGTACAAAATTATGGAATCCTCATATCATGAATTTATGGCCTTGTTTTATTTCCCCAAGATAAGTCGCAGGTGTGAGGTCATTTTAATGTATAGTGTAAAGTTCATGTAATTTGATAAGCCATATGGCTTAAGAAACAAATAAGCAAACAAACAAATTGCGAAAAGAAAAAAAACCCACTGTAGCTTCTTGACTAGATATTTTAATATATGTACTAGAAAAACAAATACTAGATAAGAGATGTGATTTTTTACACTGAATATTGTTTACATTTCCTCCTTGTAAATGTCTCATGTTGAGCTTAGTTGGTTTATAGTAAAAGTCATTTAATTGTACTAACCTTGGAAAAATGTTTTTACACATGTATACATAGAAAACAGATCAATATAAACATGCCTTTGAGAGTACCAAGTCTGCAATTAAACTGTCATCATAAATAGATTTTATTCGGCTCAAAGTCAATATACTTTGCCCAAGGAAAAGTCTAAGACTAAGATTGCATTAAATAATTAAAATTCTTATTATTGGAAAAAAGACATGCTTGATTATTAGTACTGATTGTCTTCATAAAAATGTCATTCATTTTCATTAAGTAAGGGATTTATGCCTGAAAGTGGCCATTCCTATTCTGTATAAATTGAAAAAATGGAGTCTTTCTAATTGAGATTCTTACATATGTCACAGAAGTAGACCATGCTTAATACAGAGAGACCGACAAGAAGAGTTACTCAGTGATATTTTGTTGTTGTGAACTTGTGACCTCTGATGATTCTGTTGAATATTATTTTTTTTGTAACATTTTTGAAGAAATGCATTTTCTTAAACTGATGCTGTAAATCACTTTTCATTTGCAAGAGTTAATGTAATTTCAAGGCTCTCTTTGAGAAATTTTCATTCTCTTATTTGAATCTATGTACCGGTACTCCTCAAGATGATATACAACAACCCAAAATTGATGACATTTTGTTTGGCTTATAAAGACAAAACAAATATATCACAAAATAAGCTGATCTACAGTAATAAAATTTATTGAAGTACACATTCTTTGATTTTTATTTGTAGAAAGAGACGGGGAGCCATCAATGCCAAGCAGTTAATGTTCCTGGAACACTACCGTCCTAAATCTCGATTGAAGCAGCGTGGTAACGGACACAAGCAATGCTGTATAATGTAGCTCTATCTGGAAGTCCTTAGTAGCAGCCATCATCAATTAAGTCATACTAAACATGCTGAATTTGTGATATGTACATCCTTTAAAAGAAAAAAAAAGAAAGTATTTTTTTGTTGATATTCCAATTGTTTCATGTTGTAGTTATTTTAAATTATCCAGTTTAGTGTGTGTTATTCAGTGTTCTGTACAATGCCATAAATGAATTGGAATGTGTATCAAATATCCAGCTTTTACTTTTGTAATCTGTTAGCAGAATTCTGTTTGTCAAGTCATTGGGATTATTTTATTTTGCTCAGTTGCATCACAAGACCATCTATCAGCGAAAATGACACCTCCCTTTAAGCAAAAAAGAAAAGGATTTTATTTTAACACGATGTGTTGGAGTCAGCTGTTTTACAAACATGACTTGTATTTGTTTGTAAATTGTCAAGTCCAGTAAACTACATACTTGCCATGCAGTGTTAAAGATGTAGAATTGTGTTCAAGAAATATAAATTATTACCACATCAATATCACACATTGAGTTAACACTGCTCTGTTGTACACAGGTATCTCTCATGTTCCGTTTGTCATCTCTAATAGCCAGAGGAGGATTTCATTGTCCATATAAACGTCAATAAGGCTTTTAAATCATTTGGGTGATTGGTTTTTAGTCTCCAAACTATTTTGTTATTCATTGTAATGACTTTTTGAAGATAAATCTGCTGCCATTGTCGCCAATTTTAAAATTGTATTTTTATTTGAATGGATTGTAAAATAATATTTTTGATTCAAAACATCTAATTTTATACACTTGCACCTAATAATATCAACAGATCTATGGAGATGGGTGAAACTAGTAGATGTTCAAAAACATAAAATTAGAATCATGATTTGTTAAATGCATGGATCATACATTTTCAAGAAATAGAAGAGTAGGTTATCTCCCATTGAACCTCACAGTATAAACTATAACATTAAATAGGAGGAGATCACTCATAGCATTGGACTTTGTATTGGTGCTTCCCCCTCCTAAAAACTTATGTTTGTCAGAAATGTAACTTTTAATGTTTTACTATGGCCCTTGGTATTTAATAGGTTATGAATGCCTTTATTATATATTTTTTCATATGCATCATTACTATTGGTGTACATATATATAAGATATCAGTATGTATGTTAAGGGCAATAAAAATTAATTTCAAAATTGACAATGTGTTGTTTTCAATTAAGGTAATTGGAGGAAGGATTATATTTACTATGTTGATAAGTAGCCTCTTATGAAGAACTTTGAAGCCTCAGTAGTT
Source organism: Saccostrea glomerata (assembly GCA_003671525.1). NCBI lineage: Eukaryota > Metazoa > Mollusca > Bivalvia > Ostreida > Ostreidae > Saccostrea > Saccostrea glomerata. Next base: position 3,792,989 of record PRKT01000008.1, read on the forward strand.
ACACCAATTATTTCAACTGGATTTTGCATCTAGAAAGGACCCGGTCACATCATATATTTTATCATACATGTACGCAATCACTATGTATTCAGAAAGGAATCGCTATCTGGTACCATCTAGGTGTACTGTACTAAAGAGGATTATTTTCCATGTTTACCTGCATATGGTGTTTATGCCTCTCAACTTTAAACTCAAGAGCAACATCTAACCATGACCAGTTAAAAAACTTAAGCAGGCAACTTACAAATAAATTGATGTCGCAGAGATTTCAACAAACAACCACAATCAGAGTCAGCATTCATAAATACCAAGTTTCTATCTGATCAGTACACAGGGCTAACATTGATTGTGAGCATCAACAGGGGATGTTTACTTGTCGTAGACACTTAATCCTACCTCTGGAATTTCTAAGAGTCCATGCCTTGTTCCTGGATTTATATTGTTTGTAGTAGGCTTGCATATCTCACGTAATACCCAACGTTCCTTGGTGTTTCGGAGAATTTTAATTAAAGTTCACCTTACAGGTAAGTCTCCTTTAATTTTCTAATTATCCGTTATCACCTATTCATATCAGTATTGGGGTCGTATCATTTTCTGCCTGTATCTAAACCTATTGTGTCACAATATATAGCTCAAACATTTCTCATCCAATCATGGATTGACTTTCACTGTAATGATAATATTACTCCTTCACGAAGTTAATTGACCTTTAGTGTAAAAACAATGTTGAACACACAATGTTGCATGACCTGGACTTAATAGACCTTCTCTGTAAAGACCATGTTACAGCCACCAGGAAGAGTTGACTGACAATGTTAAACCGCCCATCAAGCTGATAGTGTAGCAGACAGGATATTGGAAACTTGTGCCGCTTCGCTAGTGAGCTAGCTTCGAGTCTCCCTCTAGTTTAGGCAAGTTAAGCAATGGTTATAACCGACCACTACATGTAACAAAATTGGTTGCAGTGGTGGGATTCTGCATGTGTTTGTGATTCAGGAAGCCATACAGCTAGGACTTGAGTGTCCATTTACAGACTTAGTTTGTGTGAACGAGAGGTTACTGAAAAAAATCACTCTATCTGTTTCAGGAAGCTTTAGGGGTAGGACTTAGCGTTCACATACGGACTTGGTGTCCGTGGACGGCATTGGTTGTAGTTACAGAAGAGGCCTCAGGCACTTATAGAGAGAACCCTTGCTTGGCTTGAGGACGAAGGTTCCCTGAGAGGAGGAATTGTAGCGGACAGTTTATAGGGAACTGATGCTGCCTCGCTAGGGAGCTAGATTATCAAGTGTTTTAGCTAGAGTTTCTGATTTACAATATATATGTAATTTTTGGAGATCAAGTCTTCCGACAATCAGTCGGATTTCAATCGGCACCAATTCCGCCCCGTTATTAACAGACCTATTTCTGTATTTATGTAAAGAAGAATTTATTTAAGAACTTATTTACACAAGAAGAAAAAGAAAAAAAAATTGTGGTCTTCAACTCGACATTAAGATTTATCAACGATGTATTGTCGATGCGTAAATACCTGCTTTAATCTAATATAAATGATTTCTAACACGAGGCAAGTTATTTACAAACAAGTTGATGAACAAGGATGTCAACAGTTTTGTTTACGTTTAAAGAAACCTTTCAAAAAAACTTGTTTCTCATTTTTAAAATTGCCAAAAAAATTGGGAGGATTTGTTGGAGTGGAGATGGGTTGACATTAGTCTGCGTTTCTTAATTAAGGTGTAATATCCCTCTATGATAGAAAACTTTCTGATGACAATTTTTAATGAAATTCATTGAACTGTCTTGTCAGAATTTACAGAGTTTATATATGAGGACCATTTTATAATCTACTCAATTAAATACATGTATGTTCTATTGTACAGTTATTGATTTCTAGTTTCTATTGCAAATATTTTCCTTAATAATTTATAAAAGTTTACCTAAAACATTTATACTCATTTCCTTTGAACTGTGTAAATTGAGATCTTTCTATCTCTAAACGTATAAGTCTTTTAATTGTTACAGAAATCAGAAATTTGTTACAGAATTGTTTATAATCATTTATTAATATTTTGTTTCACTAAAAAAAAATTCGAGGACGATAATGGAAAGATAATTCTTGTTGATGGATGCATATTATTTTACAAGCACAGAAAACATGTTGATATTCTGATTTAAAAAGCAACGCTTCATTATGTTTTCTAATGACAATAAGATATGTATGAAAGAAAAAATTATTTATTTTCATATATACCTAGCCTTTTAATTTTATTAATTGTGAGATAAAAAAAATATTGATCATAATTCTATTAACAATATCAAATTGTCTTCACGTCATGATTAGACATGGTATTCATTTCTGAGAAAGTAAGCAACGCTTCATACTTCAAACTATTTTCCATATGAATTTCATGCTAGTGTTGATTATGAAAATCAATGTTTGGGACACTGTCTGAAATATTTAATCAGTGAGACCCAGTGTTCACGAAAAGGGGTATGTAACTCTCACTTCCAATCTCCCATGCAGAGTTGTCGTTCGTTCCTCTCTCAAATGAATGTATGAGCCGATGGTAGAGAGTGTCTCACTTCTCTAATATGTTTTTCAGTTTCCAATCTATACTTACCAATATAAAAGCTTTAGAAACAAAGCTAACCAGTCTTCCACCCGATCAAAAATGATTATATACACAAGTCCACTATATATTCAGCAGAAATGAAAGCTTTCAAAAATAAAGTCTGATAATCTTGTTATTGTTTGCTTATCTAATCCCTCCTTCCCTACCCTAAAATATCTTATTTCGGGATTTTTACTTTTTCCGTATATCATTTACGTTTAGTTTCCTGGAATGTCTTCCAGTGTGTTGCTGACATTTGCTTGGAGCAGACGAAATGGTTACACACATAAAAATATGCAGTTTGATAGGTATGTGTTGTTTTGTTACTTGTGATTAAACCTTGAAAAGTTAGTGTATTATTAGAAGAGTTGCAGGTAGATCAGGCATCCATTATATCCATTATATCTTGGCGATTTGTCGGAGTCGTCTGAGTTTTTAAGAGCATTAAGGATAAGAAGATTTTAATGATGACTGATTTCTATAGACTGTGTCCTTACTATATCAGTCATTAGGGCCTACTTACTGATTTTTGATTCCGATTATAACGGATTTTTTTTTTTCATTTTAAAGGAATATCCTGCGTATTGGTTGTGTGCTTGTATGTTAATATTTCTGCTGGAAGTAAAGAAACCGAGAGCCAGGTACACATTTCGTTCTTTATAATTGGCTTTATTTCTAACGGAAATTGTAGTGCCCCTCCAAGACCCCTTCTTATTTCATATTAAAAGAAAATCTGCATGAGCATTTCACCATTTCCTCATTGAAACTATCCCATAAGTTCAATCAGGACATTGACATTGTATAGGCTCGGTAAATTTGAAATCTAAGTAAATTGAACATTCGGGGCTAAATTGACCTGAACCTTCCAATTGGGAATTTTGAATCGAAATAATGGCAGAATTTGGAATTATTGAGATCATACACAATATTAAAATGTTGAAGAGTTTCTTTGAATGCTTTTTCCCTATGATTAAAAAAAATCTCCAAATTCAAGTTTGTTTAAGAGAAGAATTCTTTACCTTAATTTTGAGAAAAATAGTAATTTTCAATTGGGACAGGGTCCTTTTACAGGACCAGGATGCAAGGGTTATTTAACCCCGACATTACAAAAATAGCAGCTACTCTATAGTATAGAGATCTATCGTCTGAAAAAGTTCGAATAGCTCAAGGGGGACAGAATACTAGTATACCAAAAAAGTAATTTTTGTTCATTGTTCAGTAAGTTACTAAGTTTTGCACACGAAGCCACGCATGGATTTTTGTTGTTGTTGATGCCCGTTATTAAAAATGACCTTAGTAAAAAAAATATTTTTTGTAGAAAATTGAAGCAGCAGTTAAGAAACGTAAGTAAAAACTTTTTCTCTTTGAAATTTGACTAGAAATTGCAAAGGATATTTGATATATAACAATGGTTGTCTTTCTTGGTATATGTTCGTATCACGCAGTTGGACATGATGATGATGATGAACTAAAAGTTATCCAGAAGAGGGCTGCAAGACGAGTCGTAAGGCACAGAAAGACGCACAGCGAACAACCCACACACACGCAAAAAGTTCAACACACAAAGAAACGCAAGGAAGAACACACGAAGAAGCATGATGTCCCCCAAAATGTCACCACTGCAGGAACCAATGATACGGTAGAGAAATCAGAATATTGTTGTTATATAGAAAATACATATAAAAATTCTACTTATTTTTTGGTATTAAATTTTTTATATGAATAAAGTATTGTAGTAAAATTATACCATTTTACTATGAATAAATGTCGCCTACCTTACAATCAAAGGTGACGACGAATACCCAGGTTTACATGGTAGGTAAACACAGGTACATGCAACAATATAACAAGACAAAGCAGGAAAACGTGGTGAAAGGTTTGACTGGAAATTCTCGACTGAGGTAGGAAACGTGCCGGCACGGGTGGATGGCTATGAGGTCAGGGTGAAAGGTCATAGTGGACATATTTACATATACAATTTCACCACATTCCTCCCCGTTTTATTTATTAAAGCTAGGGACAATATAATGTATAATTTAATCAGAGGAATGTAAACCAAATATATATTATAATTATTTAATATGACATGGAAAACGTATGAACTAATTCATGTATCCCCATGAACTTGGCCGGAATTGCTTCTAGCGTCTTAGTTCCGCAGGATAAACATGTATGTTAATGTGGCAAGATTGAATATTGCTGGGTTTGCAAATCATAATACATGAAATAAGCATGTATCTACCACATTAGATCGAAATGATCATTGTAATTTAGCCGTACGCATTCCATGTTGGTTGTCTGTTATACAGTTCTTATAATTTAAAACTTAATTCATAGTCAAAAGGAATCTACTTATGACCTTACACTGACCTACATGTACTTCCACGAGAGTCCTGTAACTGAAAGGTGTCATGGCATACTTGGTTTTAGTAGAGTGAGATTAGTTGTACCAGTATATAACTTAATCAACATGATCAAGTATACAACTATTTGCCTAAATAAATTGTGCATAGTGCAGAATATGTTAGAACTTTACAACGAAACTAGATAAATTAACTAAACCGTTGTGATGTATGCTTAGCCTAATAATTAACATAATATAAAATGTAATGTCGTCACCTTAAATACGTTGATGTCTATATCACTATCCTAACTTAAGCCTAACTAACTTAAGGTATAATACGGAAATGTATGACATATAACTATATACACAAATTAAAGCAATCCAGCCCAATACCGTCACTGAGAATGATCAGCCGGGTATCTAACGGAAAGCATAAGGTTATTTACATAGAGCAATCCAGCCCAATACCGTCACTGAGAATAGTCAGCCAGGTATCTGACGGAAAGCATTTACTATGTACATAATGCAATCCAACATGATATACCATCACTGATATCAGCCAGGTATATCCAATGGAAAGCATAGGTTGCATGATTACACCAGTCCTTGTAGGAGTATTTTTGGGCATCCTTAGGAACTGGGTCGAGGACATGCAACAGAATAGATCATTGCAGTATTTTGACTTTATATACTGCCTGAATATGCTTCACCCAGATTTTAACGTGAATTAACTAATTAAAGTCTATAAATTTATTCCTTAATAAAGAGTTTGATTATGTGACTGCAACATGTTCTTGTAATTAACATTTGCATAAGCAATAATAATACCAAGATATTCACTAATTGCTTACTACCTTTACCAAAATAATAGTGGCTATTCTTATACTGCTTAATTCATCTTACTTCTTGCTAAAATCTCAAGTGCACTAAATGCTTATACTAATGTAAATGAGCTGTAAGTTCTCATGATAGTTAATACTGTGTATATTTACACCACAAGTGCATTGAGCATTGCTATGTAGTTTATACTGATACAGATTAACAATTAATGGTTTCGACCAAAGTATATGGGTCTTAAGATATAACTTATAATATATTTACTATACTAACAATGACTTGATAAACTATAAACACTTTCAGCTAGTTGCATTGAATAGATATCTTTTTCTTGAATTTTGAATGATGGTTAAGCAATGCTCAAATACTGACTTCGTTGCAAATCTATAACATGTATTTAACAACTGGTTTATAACATACAAACTACAATCTACACATTTCCCCTCCCTTTTATTTTTAAAAGAGAGAAGTAGTAATAATATCTAGCTGTTCTTAATTATAAGTAGTAATACTATAGTTTATCTGATGTAGTTTGTGCATAGTTAGCTAAATGTTGAATTCTATTGTAGACAAAACATTAGAAAACTATTGGGGAGACAAGTCTATTAAATTTTTTCAATAAAAACTAATGACTAAAAGATAGTATTGCAAGTTATTATTAAGCTTAGTATATGCACTTATGACGAAGTAGATAAAATATACTGTAAGTAAATAAGATAAGTTCAACTACCAAGAGTTATTTACCAGCTCTTATTTAAATGTTATATGAATAAATTAAAGCAGAATAAGGGTAGACGGTAGTAAAACCAATATTACTAACACTAGAGTTTGCTAAGTACTAAATACTAAGTACTAGAATACTAATTATGATTAGATTACTAATCTTAATTGATATCACCAACACTGAGTAATAAACCTAAGTCAAAGAATACAGTAAATTAACACTGGGTAAAAGCATTTCAGGGGTTTTATTTGCAAATGATCTAAATAAATTCAGTGAGCCATGGCACGGCCCAGCACTTGTTTTCTAGTGGCAGCCCAGATGGCATGCCCAGCCCATTGTCCACATACTGGAATACACAAACAAGGCACTCTCTGTAATTGGTCAATTTTGGGAAGTCCTTGTTGGCCGCATTCCAAGTAGACCTGGTTGGGCCATCTGTGGGGTCACTTTCAGTGCTGTCTTGATACACAGGGATTACTGGTACAGACAGTATGGGATCAGCATTCAGCGCTTCACTAATTTTCTCATCATGAATTGACAGCTCTGGTAGAGAAGAGGTTGCTGTTCCCTTTTCGTCTGTTACCAGCTCTTTGTAGGAGGACTCCTTTAAGTTGCTGGATGCCTGAGCATTTACAACTGATTTGTTGCTATGCTCAGGCAAAGGATCACTCCTAGATAGCTGTGTGTCTGGTGTCAAGTCCGGTGGATGTTGGCAGTTAGTTATGTATTGACTGTATTGAACATCTGGAGTTGTTTGGCAACCAGCAGTTGATTGCTCACTACTTGGTGGCCAAAACTCAGATGAACTGCCATCAGAATCATCTTTGTCTTCTATGTCTGGTGACTTTGAAATTCCAGGAACATGGAGACCATCCTGTGACACCATGGTATTCCACTGAATACTAGCAGGTGATATATCACCACTCTGTATTTGTGGAAAACCTGGTGGACTTTTACAGGTAACTGTTGGCATCTGCTGCTGTTGTTGGTGTACTGCTACAGTAAGTGTTGGCATCTGCTGCTGATGGTTTACTGCTGCAGGCAGGACAGATGCACAGCTGCTGGCATCTCCAGATCTCAATGGTGCAGATAGTACCTGGTCCTGGTTGTTGTCTGGAATTTCATTTGGAGACACAGCAGGGCTTTGTACAGCTCCCCCATCTTGTAATTGGACTGATGGTGTTGGCATTGGTGGTCCTCCATACATGCATGGTTGGGGGTATGCCTGTTGTGGTACCATATATCCAGGTGGGAACATTCCAGGATATGGGCCATATGCAT
>PRKT01000008.1:3802091-3826896 GCA_003671525.1 Saccostrea glomerata
ATCCCTCCTTCCCTACCCTAAAATATCTTATTTCGGGATTTTTACTTTTTCCGTATATCATTTACGTTTAGTTTCCTGGAATGTCTTCCAGTGTGTTGCTGACATTTGCTTGGAGCAGACGAAATGGTTACACACATAAAAATATGCAGTTTGATAGGTATGTGTTGTTTTGTTACTTGTGATTAAACCTTGAAAAGTTAGTGTATTATTAGAAGAGTTGCAGGTAGATCAGGCATCCATTATATCCATTATATCTTGGCGATTTGTCGGAGTCGTCTGAGTTTTTAAGAGCATTAAGGATAAGAAGATTTTAATGATGACTGATTTCTATAGACTGTGTCCTTACTATATCAGTCATTAGGGCCTACTTACTGATTTTTGATTCCGATTATAACGGATTTTTTTTTTTCATTTTAAAGGAATATCCTGCGTATTGGTTGTGTGCTTGTATGTTAATATTTCTGCTGGAAGTAAAGAAACCGAGAGCCAGGTACACATTTCGTTCTTTATAATTGGCTTTATTTCTAACGGAAATTGTAGTGCCCCTCCAAGACCCCTTCTTATTTCATATTAAAAGAAAATCTGCATGAGCATTTCACCATTTCCTCATTGAAACTATCCCATAAGTTCAATCAGGACATTGACATTGTATAGGCTCGGTAAATTTGAAATCTAAGTAAATTGAACATTCGGGGCTAAATTGACCTGAACCTTCCAATTGGGAATTTTGAATCGAAATAATGGCAGAATTTGGAATTATTGAGATCATACACAATATTAAAATGTTGAAGAGTTTCTTTGAATGCTTTTTCCCTATGATTAAAAAAAATCTCCAAATTCAAGTTTGTTTAAGAGAAGAATTCTTTACCTTAATTTTGAGAAAAATAGTAATTTTCAATTGGGACAGGGTCCTTTTACAGGACCAGGATGCAAGGGTTATTTAACCCCGACATTACAAAAATAGCAGCTACTCTATAGTATAGAGATCTATCGTCTGAAAAAGTTCGAATAGCTCAAGGGGGACAGAATACTAGTATACCAAAAAAGTAATTTTTGTTCATTGTTCAGTAAGTTACTAAGTTTTGCACACGAAGCCACGCATGGATTTTTGTTGTTGTTGATGCCCGTTATTAAAAATGACCTTAGTAAAAAAAATATTTTTTGTAGAAAATTGAAGCAGCAGTTAAGAAACGTAAGTAAAAACTTTTTCTCTTTGAAATTTGACTAGAAATTGCAAAGAATATTTGATATATAACAATGGTTGTCTTTCTTGGTATATGTTCGTATCACGCAGTTGGACATGATGATGATGATGAACTAAAAGTTATCCAGAAGAGGGCTGCAAGACGAGTCGTAAGGCACAGAAAGACGCACAGCGAACAACCCACACACACGCAAAAAGTTCAACACACAAAGAAACATAACAAACAACACACAAAGAAACGCAAGGAAGAACACACGAAGAAGCATGATGTCCCCAAAAATGTCACCACTGCAGGAACCAATGATACGGTAGAGAAATCAGAATATTGTTGTTATATAGAAAATACATATAAGAATTCTACTTATTTTTTGGTATTAAATTTTTTATATGAATAAAGTATGGTATATTCCGCCTAAAATTTGAGAAAGTTGAAAGATGCACTCAGCAGTATAATTTGTTTTCACCATGTCATGGCAAAATCAATCCCTGTCGATTTGATTAACTTCAACATTTTTTAAAAGTTTGTTGGGCCCCAATAAATGAAATTAAGATAATGTTTCTTGCAAAAACACATTGTGAATAATAATAAGCAAGCCGAATAAAAAACAAAACCTTTAGAAAAAAAGGTATTAAAATCAAAAAAGGCTAAAGGCATAATCAGTAATCATTATTTTTCAGGAAGATTCTATATATGCTAATAAGAAAACGGATGTCAACCAGAAAGCCGTGGTCATTGGAGAAGAAAATGGACCTAAGGCGAAACCCAAGAAAGTAGACCCCACAGAAGTGGCTGACGATGACCTCAAAACAGGGGTCATCATCACAATCATCGTCGTCATCATCGCTTTCGTTGGATGTGGAGCTGTCATGTGGGGGGTAAGAGATTTCGTTTTCTGTGCGAAGTAAAATAAATTCAGCTTTCAAGATGTCGAAATATATACAAGCAAGTAAGATTAAGTACGTTCATGATAAAAGGGAGTTACGTTTGTGTAATGATTATTAAGGAATAATCAGTGTCAACAAATTTTTTTGTTTCCACAGAGACGAGAACAGATAAAAGGAATCTTGGCTGGCGTGAAGGATAAAATGAAAAAAGACAAAGGAGAAGATTAACCTGTAAATATGTGGTCAGAATGTCAGGATCTATCACTATGTTATAGAAATGTTAATAACAATACTGAAACACTTTATCAGTACTAGTATCTTTTTTGGTGTTACAGAAATTTTAATAATACTGCAAAAGTACTTTTATTATACTTAAGATTGGTGAAAGTGACAAATTGAATTTCATGTACATTTATGTATATATGCGTTCGGAGTTGTAAAGTTTACCATGAAATAAGAAGATTTCAAACAGACTAGGTTGAAAGTTCAATTAAACATAACAAATCCGGAGCAGCGCGAACTAAACTTCCAAAAATATAAGAGGTGGGATCAGATGCCAAGGAGGAGTGAGCATCCCTTGTCAACCATGCAAATTAATCTGTTGGCTGTTAATTTCCATTTTTTTAATTCTTTGTAATGTAATTTCCACTATAGTAATAGTTTACGCTAATATATAGTTATACGGTTGTCCTTCTATGAATCATTTTATTCTGGATCTTTCTCAGGTCCTTGGGCCTGGACGTTAAAAAAGTTACGTCCCTTCCTGTTCACAATCATTAGCTGTTATTCACTTGTCGAAAATACCATCAGGAAGGCTTAGGAGATAATAACATCTAGTCCCTTCTACCATTCTGATATTTTTTTTCTGTTATAGACAATTATCAGCGGAAATCGGCGGACGGCTTAAGGGGGAATAAAGCTCCGGTCTGACTGCGGCTGCTATCGGGCTCCTTCTTAGACATCTGCTCACCGCTCTTATGACCTCTACAAGTCAATACATTCATAAATCATTTCCATTATTTTATGGAGTTGAAAATGAAGATATATCTTTCATGTCCTTTCAAATTTCAAATGACAGTTGAGGTCAATAATTATGAATATTTGTTTTTAAAAGACGATGCTTCCATTTAAAGAAGCATTGGTTTGACAGATTGTATATGTTCTCTAGTTTACTTTTAAAATCATCATTATTGTTTTATCAAATAAGAGCAATAAGTATTCTTGGGGCGAAACCAGTCTGTTGACAACGTCCACAAATTCACAAGTTATTCTGTCCGTCCAATCGTCAATAATCATGATAATGTTTTTTGCTGAGATTATTTCAATTTGAACACAACGTTCTCTAAGATTACCCGGTACATTTAAATGACAAAATTACTATTAAAATTCATCTCATCCCTCATGATGGGTGAATATTGTATTAATTCCTCAGGTGCACAACAAAACCAGCAATGATTGTATATGTATTTATTAATTATTATATTACTGAATAATTACAAGCTCTCTGATTGACTTAAATCCAACATTATTGAAAAATAATGCCTTATATGTTTATACATGTACATGTATTTTCAAGTGAACATAAGGATTTTTTTTTATCAGGTGTACATATAACGCACTATTTTGAAGAATTTCCTCGTTTGAAAGGGAACTTTGGGCATAAGTTGGATTAACTCTATTAGAAATAAATCACAGTTCCTATAAAATACAATTTAGATATTAATGAGCCTTACAAACAAAAACAATGCTATAACCTGCTTTGTCAGGAGGGACCAGTAGTACCACTGGTTATGTGTACTAGTATTTCAACTCCGCTTCTCATTGCGTTTGGCTAGGGCTTCAGACAATGTAAACAAGATATGGCTAGTCAGATGGCATTGACTGCTTAACGAGTTGTATCATTCTATCAAATGATAAAGCAATTATTGTTGCTTTTTAAGTCAATACGAAGTTGTAGTCATGTACTTTACTGTGAAGATTGTACTTCTCACTCAGGTGGCTTATCCTGTAGACATTGAAAGCAATAATAATTGTATAATCCCTGTATTATGTGAATGATGGGGGAAGATTAGGACACATACACCGGGAGAAGGAAAGGCATTAAAAGATTCCATATCAACAAAGAGCGATACCCTTTTCTTGTACATATATTTATCGTCTCGTAAGAAACGCTTGTTTCATGATGAATTAATAACAGATGAACAACTGAGTAAAAAATTCAGTGAAGATGAACTTTATGTAAATCATATTTTATTTGCCTATGGTAAAATAAAGCATTGGTCCTCGCCTTTACGTGGTTTGTTTGATTAAGCTTTAAAACGAAAAGTGGTTTTTAAATTTAGAGTGCAACCCTGATTGTTTCCTCTTTATCAATAGAAATGCATCAGAAATCACCTTGATTGTACAAGATTTGATCCTGTTGTGTCTAAAATGGAAAATATACCCACATGTTAGGGTGCATTCAAGGCCTTCTAATACTGACGTTCTAGGAAACAGTGCACTTTGTGAGTACAATTGTCGAGATATCAAAAAGTTTGATCGTATATAGATAACTAAATGGCTGATATGATTTAAATAATGTCAAATGAGGAACGATCCAATGCTTTATTATCATTCCGTAAACAGGTGTAGAAAACGATAAAAGGATAGCATAAAATACTGGTGATATGTTCAGTTTAGGCACACAAAAGAGTGTCGTGATGTTGAATGTCAGATATTTTAGGAATAAATAAAAGAAATACTTTAAAAAGAAATTAGTATATGTAATGACTATTTGGAAGATTTTATTTTCCTTTTTCTGTGTATTTGAAATATATACTTATCAACTGAACACGGAGTTCAAGTCTCCCAGTTGACCAGATATGCCAGAGCATACTCTGTTAATGAAATATTATTAAAACGAGGCAAGCTTTGAAAACAAGTTAATGAAAGAAGGATATCAACAATCACGTTTAAAGACATAATTCGCAAGTTCTGATACCATGACTTTGACAGCATATTGATTGACAGGCTATTTTCATAAGGATTTATTAGGCCATTATTTTCATACTGACTTGTTTACAGATTTCTCTGTCTAACCGATCACGACAAGGAACACGTGGAGGGTGTGACTGGGTGTTGACGGAGGCTTACTTCTCAATGGTACCAGATCTCACCTCTGATGACTTTATTCACTAAAAGTGAAATGGATTCGGCGGCTGTTGTAGCCTATTCTAGCCCTTTCCCTATAATAAGGTCAATGAAACTACACGCTTTACAAAATAAACATACACTGCAGAAAAGGAAACATTAAAAAGGGAAAAACAATGAAGTATTGATGCGAGTTACAGATATATTTTTAATTAAACATATATTGCAGAAAAAGAAACAAGAAAAAGGGGGAGAAACAGTGAAGTATACTGGTTTGGAAATATTAACAAAAGTTAGATATTGTATACATTACAGTATTTACATTATAGGGTTTTGCTACTGCTATATAATAAAAAGAATTAAGCGGGTCTAGCTAGCTGCTTCAAATATATGTATAAATGTTTTAATATCGAGAATTAACCAGGACAACCATGTAACAATGATAAAAGTTCAGAGATCTGTTGAAAACAATGATACATGTATTTTGGATTGTTTGAAAAAGTACATCTCTAGAGGATGGATATGTTGGACCTGCAAAAATGTGATGGTAATTAGTATTTTCAGTAAAATAAATGAAATATGAGAAAAAAACAACTATCATGCTAAAAAATTAATTGAAGCAATACAAATAAGGAGCAAGAAAACAGAATTGGGATCAGGTGCCATACAGGAGAAAGCATCCCGACGACCGGTAAACCGGCCGTTTGTTTTTTTCATATTCGGGTGACGAATAATCCGTAGACAATGCAGCTTTAAAGTATAATTTGACTGTATGATAAATTGAATTTTGCAGACAAGGTCAATATCGGCCATGAGAGTTGTAAAATGTTTACTTTAAACGAGGCAATTAATATCCTTGTTCCATCAACTTATTTGTTAGTAGCTAGTCTCGTTTCATATTTTTTTCTTACGTAGAATATGCTCTTGTGTATCAAACTAAACTGGGCCATAAATACCTTATGCAGTTGATAATTGTATAACGCAACATAAAGAAAGTTGACAGTTAAAAGATTGAGTCATCACGTTTTATCATAAAGCTTGATTATTAAATTACCATTAACGTCTTTTTCTAGTCAGAAAATTTTCCATGTATGATGTAATAATAATGGGAGAACTTTTTAATTGTGCATTGCTGGTTCTTGTGTTGTAGAAATGATTTGATGGACAAAAAGATTCAATCAACTGATAAAAACACTTAGGCGAAAAGCCATTCATAATTTTATGAAATAATATCAATTTATATATCTTTCTTCTTGTTTGTAGAAAAATCCTACCCAATGCATTGTACAATTTTGACCAACGGAGTTGTATCTTAATCCAAATATACTCAGTAATTCTACCTATTTCTTTCACGATTTTTTTTTCAGAGCGATTTGTCCCAAACACCGTGGAAATAATCCAAAACAGGTTTAATAAATACAAAATATTTTTTGACAAAAGTTTAGATAGTATTTGTTGACATGGTCATTGTGTCGACCAAGAAACTCGCAAAATGACGAGGAACAAGTATATGTTTTACCCTCTCTAAAATATAAACATCAAAGGCGGAAAAACTTAGAAGTATTGTAAATATCAATGTATTCGAGACATGGTGTAAAACAGTTAAGGATCCTTTTTTAAAAAAAAAATAAAAGATAAATAAAAATTTTATTAATTACAATGCGAATGATTTTTTTAATACAATCACAATAAATCAAAGATCTCACCGTAATATTGCCCCCCTAAGAAATTTGAAAAGGCCATAGTAATTTCGTCAAACATCTTTAAAGCGGTCAAAACGAAATGATCTATAATTTATCAATGTACACACTTTCACAAAAACAGCTCGACATCTGCGGGCGTTTGGAAAAAAAATGAGGAAGATCAAGAGAAGTAGGACTTCAAACAATCTTTTTGAATTTCCAAGAGTAATAACTGTGCTTTGTTGTCAACAGACCTGTTATGGAATCAACAATGTAAAACATATTAAAAAAAAAGATTTGATTGTAAAACATTGATGCCCCGTATGGCAACATATCGAAAATTAAACTTTTCGAATCAAGTTAAATATGATGGTACCCGAAGCAAGGTCTTCTCACAAGAAATACAAATTTCAAAGGGTTAAAACTATTAGTTTCTAAAGAAACTTCTTGTCACAAGGATTGCAAATGTGAAGTATGAAAGCCCTAACCCTAACCGTTCAAATGTTATGGCCAAGGTTAATGTTTTTAAAGTCAATTTCCAAGTTCAAAGTTGTTGGTATCCAATGAAATGGCATCTCACAAGGATTACATATGTGAAGTATGAAAGCCCTAGCTCTTACGGTGCAAAAGTTATGGCCAAAGTTAAAGTTTTTCAAAAGTCCATAAATCTCTAAGGTCAAGGTCAAAAGATCAAAGTTGTTGGTATCTTATGAAAGGACTTGTCACAAAGAATACATATTTGAAGTATAAAAGTCTTAGTATTTTGATATCATTGACAGCTGCTTTTTCAATAAAAATGGAACACGGAAATTTAATTACCTGGTCATTGGTCATTTGCAGAATTATTTTGTTAAAACAAATTCTGATTGCACACTCAAGTTCTCTGAAGTTGACATCAAAAAGATGCTTGAGTTTCTGATTGACAATATTTGTGGTTTTTGGAGACCAGGTCTTTGAACAATCTATTGAAATTCCCATGGGTTCCAATTGCGCTCCGTTATTATCAGACCTTTTTTGTATTCATATGGAGCAGAATTTGTGGAAAATCTTGTGCGTGAAAAGAAGAAAACACTTGCTGTGGTCTTCAACTCAACATTTAGATATATCGACGACGTATTGTCAATTAACAATGGAAATTTCCATACCTATGTCGATACAGTATATCCTGGTGAGCTTGAGATAAAAAATACCACAGAGTCTGACACATCTGTTTCATACTTGGATATTTGACTTGAAAAAGACGTTAATGGTAATCTAACAACCAAGCTCTATGATGACTTTAACTTTTCTATCGTCAACTTTCCTTATTTATGAAGCAATATACCTTCATCAACTGCATACAGAGTTTATATATCTCGGTTGATTCGATTCGCAAGAACATCTTCTGCGTATGAATCATTTCTAAAACGAAGGAAATTATTGACAAACACGTTTATGAAACAAGAATATCAGCAGTCTCGTTTAAAGTAATCTTTTCGTAAGTTCTTTTGTCGATACAATGACCTTGTCAGCAAATACAATTCATCATTGAGTCAAATGCTGACTGACATTGATAAGAGTATTTTATTGCTTAAGTAAGGGAAGTTGACGATTGAAAAGTTAAAGTCATCAAGTGTATCATAATGCTTTTCCTGGTAAAGTATCCAATTATAATATGAAACAGCTGTGTCAGACTCTGTGGTATTATTGGGATATATCTTGTCGACATAAGAATGGAAAATAACAAAAAATTTTGATTGACAATACCTCGTCAATATATCTAAATGTCGGGTTGAGGCCACAGCAAATGTTTTCTTCTTATGACGTATAATATTTTGGACAAATTCTGCATCATATGAATACAGAAATAGGTTGAGTAATAACGGTGCCTAATCGATACCCTTGGGAATTCCAATAGATTGCTTGAAGACATCGTCTCCGAAAACCACATAAATACATGTTAAGAGATGTATTTCTAAAATTCATTTGTCCTCGCACAACCTATTAATTGAAACTGGCAGGCACAAAAATATTCCAAGAGACCAAAGATTTTGTTCAATTTGTAAATCACATAAAGATATAGAGGATGAATATCATTTTATACCCATATGTCCTAAAAATGTAGACTTGAGAAAAAAATTCATAAAGAAATATTATTGGAGTAAACCCTCTGTGTTTAGATTTATACAGCTCATTAGTGTTAATAATGTCAAAGAACTCTGTAATCTTGGAAAATATATTTTAAAAGCTTTTGAAATAAGGAACTGCCAATAATTTATCTGTATGTTATATGTAAACTTTCCATGCATATTGTATTTATTACATTTGTAAATCTGTAAAGGACAGTTATAAGATCCCTGTCATACAGTATCATTGTGACTTTTTTCCATCATATGTACAACCGTTCATTTCCTATGTAAATATTATTGTATATTTTGTTATATGCCATAGGATGTTTATCCTGAGCAATGAATAAATTACATATAAAATATTGTCAATCAGAAACTTTAGCATCTTTTTTAAATCAACTTCAGAGTACTTATGTGTACAATCACATTGTTTTTAACAAAGTAATTTTGCAAATGGCCAATGACAAGGTAAGTAAATTTACGAGTTCCAATTAATTGAAAAAGGAGCTGTCAATGATGTCAAAAAGCCTGGACTTTAAGGATATCTGATCCCCAGCCATGAATGATAACTCTTAAATTAGTTATTTAGTTTAAAAAGTCTCTAAATTAGGCTTGAAATTGAATTTTGTACTGTGCAACAATTTTCATTTTATTTATCATTTAAGATTTTTCGAAGTCTAAGAAACGGTCTTGTAAAAAAAAAAATTGACATTTGTATCCACATGGAGTGCAAAAAATAAATGCAATTTTTTAGAAATAGGATTTCCTTTAATCTAATCTTTAATAACAATGTTTATTTACGTAATATGCAAATAATTGTGATCTGTGATGTCATTCAACGATAGCACCAACGATTTACACTATGTATTTTGTATTAAATAGAAAAGCTAGATTAATGAATAAGAATGAAAAACATGCACTTTTCTCCAAATGCCTGAATAGCAATATTTTTATTGTAAAGTATATTTGTTAATCAATTTTAAATTAGAAAAAGGATAGCAGGTACTTTGATTCGCATTTCCTGAGAATATATTTGAGATTTGATAATTTTTCATATATATATAATATGATTAACTTTAATGATGAAGTTTGAAGAAATACCATGGGTAAATACAAATTATATTGAGAATACAGACATTTTCAATTACCCAACCCAACTCCTGCTTTTTCCGGACCTGAGGCTCGGAGTACCTTAATTTATCATGGGGTTTCTAATCCAAATTATTCTCGTTGAATACGGAAAGGTGTACTCTGATATGAATATTTATATTACGGTAAAATTTTTTTTAGAATTCTAACTTTTATTGACAAAAAAGAAGCTGCAGGTCCCCGTGATTAATTTTAAATCTATGTGAACCTTTTGTTTCACCAACAGGAATAAGTTCACAAAAAATACATTCTATTCCATGGACAACATTTGAAAATCTATTAGAAGGTATATTGTCTGACAAATCTGTTTCATATTTGGATATTTTACTAAAAAGAGACGTTAGTGGTAATCTTACAATAAAGCATTATGATAAACGTGATTACATTTACCTTTCAATCGTCAACTTCCCTTGCAGCAATAAACCTTTATCTCCTGCATACGGCGCTTACATATCTCTCAGTTATAGTTCGAGTATAAGGTAAATTATTGACAAACAAGTTATTGAAACGAGAATATCAGCAGTCTCGTTTATAGTCAACATTATCAGTTCAGGGTCTTCAAATCAAAACAATGACCTTATCAGCAAATAAAATACAATCTATAATTACTAATTGTAAGGTAGTTATTTACATACTGCATTATTGACGGAGTTTCCCATTATTTCCCGATCATGACAAGGAACACATGGCGGGTGTGACCGGTCAGTAGGGGATTCTCACTCATCCGTGCATATGGCACCTGATTCCAACTCCTCCATGAACTGATATCCAGTATGATGTTTTGAAAGTCCGGGTTTGCTCTGTTCCGACATTTGTATTGTTTTATGGACTTTTGAGCTTGAATACCGTTCGTTATCTTCATAAAATTCCATTCCTGTGAATTGTGGAAAACGACTCCCGAAGAACCAAAATGATTTTGAACTACCATATAATTATATATTGGATTCAAAAACTTCATAAGAATCCTTACAAACAAAGATACATTGCGGGTTCAAGTAAATGACCCGCTGGGGGCCTCAAGGCGGCCCCCAGACCCCTTGCCTTTTTGAATACAGGAGATATTTTGCTAGCTACGCCACTGGTTATCTCCATATATAGTATTTCATCTAATAAATGCACATTTGAAAGTACCAACAAAAAGGTAAAACGTTTCGGAATGTGTGAAGAGACCCATGCCACCAGTAGGTGCACATCAGTAACTTGATTATCTTAAAGTATTGCGAAGGATGATTTTTTTTCCGGAAAGCTACACTTCCGTAACTACCCTACCTCTTCTCTCATCCCCTTTGAAGTCTGTGTTAAAAGTTGGTCCTCAACCTTCTCGCTCTCATTTGAAGTTTCCTGAGCAAATAAAACTTAGTTTTTTATGATTTCAGGCTATAAATAAAAAACTTTCTGACCATTTTTTATCTATCCTTTTAGACACCCGAATTCTTTAGACAAAGTATAAATATTTATGTGATAAATACTGAGTACTCGGTATTTATTTAGGAAAAGATATCGTTGCAAGGAATTTCGCTACCTCTTTCCTTCACGTTCTGTATTATATTTGCTAAAGAAGTCGAAATTCTGTCAAAATTAATGCATAACGTGAAGTTATTCAGTGATTAAGGGGAAACTAATTAACTCACATGTAACATTCAGTTTATTCTTATACTTTCGTCACATATCCTTCAAAAATACCTACCTGACGTAAACCTGACGACATTGACATTTCCCCTCGCCCTTTACATTTTCGTTGTTCTTAATCATAATTATGCTACACATCATTTATTCAATCCATGACATTTGTCACATTTCAATAAATATTTTATCTATGAAGAAAATGTAGAGCTGCAGCAGATCACTTTGTCCTTCATGTACGACTTTGTGGTATTGAAAATTAATTTTTCTTAGTTTCGCCTTGCCCCCTCCCTTTTTATGTATTAATACACTTAACCCCAAAAAAGTTTCATTGAAATGCTCTCATATTCATTTATGAATAGAGTTATATATTAAAAGTAATATATTCTACTTTTCGAATGAACCATGGACAAATGAAATTAAAACAAGAGGCCCATGGGCCACATCGCTCACCTGAGAGGCTTTGACCATTCTGTTCTTTACCAGATTTCCCCCCTTGTTATACTTTTAATTTTCAGATTATTCGTTCGCACTTTTACAGAGACGAGATGACGATGACGTCATTTCAAAGGAGAGGAAGTGTGTGATAGTATTGATTAGTATCTAATTTTAATTTGTATGTGATTTGATTTTTAATTTAAAAAAGAAAATATTGTAATCAATGAATTTTTATTTCGTTGCTCAGAAAGATTCCGTTTGTTTTTGATAAATAAACTTCTAAAGAATTGCCCTGAATTAATATATAATTTATCAAACCCATTTGCTCTGCAGTTGCGAATCATAAATTGGTAAAAATCAATGAACTTGACATGAATGTATGAATAAAAGAATCAATGAACTTGACATAAATGTATGAATAAAAGAATTTATGTTTCCAATGAAAATCTCGAAAATTAGAAGTTGTGATATACAATGTACATATTTAAAATAAATTTATCTGCTTTACTTTCCATGCGCTTTTTTACGTAGATTTTTGTTGTAATTCGGAGCTCGTCAGTTATGTTCTGACTGATTCTTATGGTCCAAATCTGAGACATTGTTTGCACACCTCATGCCCATTTATAGAAATTCAATTACAAGACTGATCCAAAGGGTGCTGAAGAGGCAATTGATTCAACAAAGAAATTTAACTTTGCGATCTATAATAACATCCGGGGTAATTTACGTCAGATATGTAGGCTTTTTCTTCCACGGCGATTTTCTGCGAGAGAGCGATTGGCATGAGACCTTCCTTTGAATCAGTTCTTCACGGACGTCGCTGATCATAGATACTCTTCCATTATCAGGTAGAGCGGTTCTGTTCGTGGACGCCTCGATCATTACCGAAGATAGACACTCAGAAGTTAGCTGTAATATCTGCTCATTGCGACTTCTAACGAAATTATAACTAAGGTAAGGGCATCTGTATGTTTCACAACTTATTTCATTTTATTAAACTTTGGTATACGTTCCAAAATCTTATTTGATTTTAGATTTCTTTAGTATAAGATACATAATTTATTTGTTTACATTCAATTTGATGGATTAAGAACGTATTTGAATATGTTTAATGAGACAATGCATATTTATTATAATGCATATGCTATGTTAATTACATCAATTATATGAAATTATATTAATCATATTATATTATACATATAATAGAATATATTTCTCTTTTTTTATTTATTTTATATTACACGATAATACCACCTATCCTACGTCATTCAATAATGATACATAAAATATATAAAGATAGTGTGAAATGGCGCAAGTTGAAAAAAAATGTGCAATTGTTTCATCAAAACTTGGAGTGAAAATGCTGAATCACAATAAAGATTGATTATATAGATATCGAAGTTGAAAGTATTTGCATGAAATCTTTGTGAAATTCCATAAGAAAAACCGAAGAACTCTTCCGAAACACAAACCTGAAAGTAAAATTAATTCTGACATCCAAGTAAGATTTATGAACAGAGTTCATTTTTGTGGGTCAATTTTAAAAGTTTTGAAATCGCAAGATTTTACCAAAATCAACAGCTTAAAAACTTACGACTTTTCAACTTTATACACAACCATTCCCACGATAAATTTAAGTCCAGACTATTTGATATCGTCGAGAGTTGCTTTTTCAATAAAATGAAACTCGTAAATTTACTTACTGTCATCGGTCATTTGCAAAATTATTTTGGTGTCACACATTCTGACAGAAGAACTCTGAATTTGACATCAAAAAGATGCTTGGGTCTCTGATTGACAATATCTTTGTGGTTTTTGGAGACCAGGTCTTTCAACAATCTTTTGCAATTCCCATGGGTACCAATTGCGCTCCGTTATCAGCAGACTTTTTTTTGTCTTTATATGAAGCAGAATTTGTGCAAAATCTTATGCATGAAAAGAAGAAAACACTTAACGTGGCTTTCAACTCGACATTTACAGATTTACAAATATCGATGACGTATTGTCGATAAACAATGGTAATTTCCATTCCTAAGTCGATACGATATATCCAGGAGAGCTTGAGAAAAAAGATACCACAGAGTCCGACACTTCTGCTTCATTCTTGGATACTTTACTTGAAAAAGACGTTAATGGTAATCTAATAATCAAGCTCTATGATAAACGTGATGACTTTTCTGTAGTCAACATCCCTTACTTGTGCAGCAATATACCTTCATCACCTGCATTCGGCGTTTATATATCTCAGTTGATTCGATACGCAAGAGCATGCTATACGTATGAACCTTTTCTAAAACAAAGGAAATTATTGACAAACAAGTTTATGAAACAGGTATATCAGCAGTCTCGTTTTAAGTCATCATTTCTTAAGTTCTTTGGTCGACACAATGACCTTGTCAGCAAATACAATGTATCATTATCAGTCAAATGCTGACTGACGTTTTTCATACTAATTGTTAGTCCATTATTAATACGTTGAATTGACGACGGATTTTTCCTTTATTTCCCGATCATGACAAGGAGCACACGGCGGTTGTGACCGACCAGCAGGGGATGGTCATTCCTCCATGGCACCTGATCCCACCTCTGAAGTTTTGGAGGTCCGTGTTTGCTCTGTTCCTATTTTGCATTATTCCGTGGACTTTGATATTGAATACTGTTCGTTATCTCCATATCCTTTATCATTAGTCATGCAGTTATAACTACAAAATGCTAAAATTTTAAAAGGGATTTTACAGTGACCATCAGAAAATGTTACCTTATATAACCATATATTAAAAATCATTAAAAAACGCTTTATCATCTACACTATGAGGTAAAGGCAAAATCCATCGTGAATAAACAACATATTGGTTGTAGACAGAAGTTTCACTTGCTGTGACGAGTGTTGTTGCGTTGAATCAAACGATCTTGGAAATCAATGCATTTTGTCTTTCAAAGTTATTTTTTAAAAATGGTTAGAATACACTTTAATCAGCCAATTTTTGCAATTTTTTATGGTCCAATTTTTTTCTGTTGTTAATGCCGAAATGCTGTCTTTATAGATAAATTTATAGGGCAATGGTCTGCATAAAACATGGAAATGGTGATGAAAGATTTGGCAAAAGCTATTACGTCCGTGCCCTGTAAGTATTCATTTTAGTTTTATTCAGATTTACTGATGGACTGGCTCACTAAGGACCGTTTCATTAGAATGACAAATTCTTTTCCAATTGAGGAGAAAATCCTGACGATTGTTTATATCAGGAGGTTGATTTTTGGGAATGGACATCTAAAGACATATTCCAAAGAGAAATGGTTAATCGAAATGTGGAAATCACTGTGGAGTAAAATGTTTGGCCTCAGAGAAGTCAGCGTCAGAGTAAATATAACAAAAACAGGGAATATTTCTTTAAACTGTTGAAGGAAGCTTTGTAACAACCGTTAATGATAAAACGCAGCTTTATGATAGATATGACTTGATAAAGCGTTGCAATAGCATTGCTTAATGTCATAAATTGTAGTATAAATAGTTGACATTCTCATCCGATCATTCTAAATCGCCGCTTAATGAAAAAATTACATTAATGGGCCGTTGAGAATGTCAACTATTAATGCAATATAATTAATGACAATAAGAGTTGCATTGCAACGCTTACATGTAACTCCTTAATCAAATGAAGACTGTTATACCTTCTCAGCAACGGGGAGGCGGAGCTAAGATTCTGAGAAGGAAATATATGTAAAGTTATGTGGTTAATTTTAGATTTAATATAGGTAAAATCAGATCCGCGATACCAGTTATAAAGTCACGGAGCATCAAAAAGAGCATTGTGAGAATTTAGCACATTGTCACTTCGCTGTCCTGAAATTCGTCACGTGATACTCTACATTGCTTGATTTGCGCAATAGTGATGTTTAAAGCGTTAACTATTAAATAAATAGAAACAGAACATATATATCAAGAATAATATATTATTTATAAAAAATAAGAATAAATCACAAGTTTCACATCTTTACAACACAGTGTCAGTATAGGACAATTTTGAAAAGCATTTTTTGCGACCCAGTTGTTCTCTGGAGAAGAGAGTTTCCTGGGATCGCTGTCGATTTGATAAAAGTTTGTAATGTTTGATTGGTTGATCCGGGAAGTGGGAATTGTTGTCAGGATATTTACGTAGACGTTTACTCTCAAAATCATGATAAGCTGAAATCCGTCGGACAGAGGAAACTCCTGTAGAATAGGAATATTCCGAATTACTCCGGCGTAGCGCAGTGCCATATTTCGTATGTTTGCAAAACATTCGCAAAAATACTCTTCTAAATTTCGAACTCATTACCGAGTATAGGATAAAATTGACAGCAGCATTCACTGATATTAAAATATTAGTCACATTTCCCGCGATGATGCGATAATGATTTCCAGATCTGGTAAGTTCAACCCCAGCTAGTTCAAGATATGTCATAAAACTAATCATGGCTGCTGTTGGAAGCTGACAAATAATAAACACAAAAGCAACGCTGATCAACATGCACGTGACTTTGGTTTGTTCACCTGACTGTTTTTCACCCGGACGCTTTACGGCAACGTACGTCATTCTTCTCCGTATTCGGTTCGCTTTGCACACTGACCGAATCAAAATTATGTTGAAACTCAGTAAGGCTGCCAGTGGAGCAAAAGTGAACATGAAGACGATAAACCAGCTGTAGAATACGGCATAACCCTTACTACTCCCTACTTCGGTGGTTCGAATCCCGTAGGAGGTCATGTTAATGTTATTTTGTTCTTCGACATATTCGTATACTTCCCACTCAAAGAATTCTGGTGACGTTGCCAAAAATACAAATAAAACAACAAAGAGAGTGATAAGTCTGGCTCTGCTAGGGGTGCATATGGCGCGCCCCTTGATCGGATGGCATACGACCACGTACCGTTCAACTGTAAACGTTACTGTCAAGCACACAGATATGTTTGACCATATATCCACAAATACTCGAGAGTATAAATAAAAGTATTTGTATATCATTTGCTCATTTATTTCCTCATAGTGTTTTAAACTTAAGGCCATGCTTGTCAGCAAATATAAAACATCAAATATAGCCAGTGCTGTAAGATAGCAATTTGTTGATGTCTTCATACTTTTGTGAGTCAAAACGGCAATACTGACAACATTTCCGGTCACGCCTGCGCAGGTGATGATAGGAACAAGACATTTCTGAACCACAAAGCGAGTCAAACGCAGTTGCTCTTCGCTCAGCAATTCCACTGGAGTGCTTAGAATGCTCTCTGATTGATTCCTAGAGACCAGACACGAGTTTGATATGTTTGAAATATAGAAATCCTCCATTAAATACGATGTATCTGGCGATGAAATCAATGCACTGGAATTCATACCTGAAACAAAGAAATAATATTGTATGCATTGTATTGTATATATAAATAGTATCAAAGTTCTTTTCTCATAAGGGAAAGGCAGTTGCAGTTAACATTCTGTATTTTTCTGTGTTTACACTTTCAAATTTCAGTCCAATACAAAATTTCCTGAGCATGATTCTCTAGAAATACAGATAAGCTGAGAGTAAAAAAATGACAAGGTTAAAAATTTACTGTTTTTTTTCTTTCTAGAAAACCATCTAAAAACATCGGCATGTGACTGTTATGAAACTAAATCAAGTCTTAAATCTGCAATATCCAGTATTTATCGCACTCGTATAAACAAATGTCGTTCAATTGTACTTTCATTAGAGTCAAATTAAACGGATTTATACTCAAACTACAAAAACGTACAATTATTATCCACATATTTATGATAATGAAATAATTATGAATTGAATTGGCTTTAAATTAAAGATGAAAAGGCAAAAATGTCACAATACAAAAGAAATGCCAGTTTAAGTTTTCATGCACTAGAGATCCGAAAGAAAGTGCTTAAGAGTAAAATGAAATTTTGTCACATTTGCAGAAACTGTTTCGTTTCATAACTATCCTTTACATGCTAATACCTCATACAAACTAAAACTCTGATTGTCCCGATATTCAAAGGTTAATTGATCTGTGACCCGACAGGAACCTCATTAGTAGCTATAGAAAAGCTTATTATAGGGACTTTACAGAGTTATGTACAGCAATGAAATATACATGTATCATTGTACTGTCTTTACTTTATGAGTAGACTATGTCACATGATAAATATTTCTTTCTTTGTAAACTGTATGAGAGCAAGCTGTAAAAAGCGTGTGTATTAGGCGTTAACGTAAATCAAAACGACAAGTCATTTTGTTAAACCAATAGAAAACATCTGGTCCTTGTCTGATATCCTTAGAATTAGCCAATTAATCCATCAATCAGGCCCAACAATGACCAGGAAACAATCGATTCCGGCTCACTCCTAAAGTATCACCGTAGAATACAATTAAGCGCTTCACGTACTACAAATCCTCTCAACTGCCAAATTAGTTCAAATGTGCTGAGTTAAAATTTATCTGACGAGAGAGAGAGAGAGAGAGAGGTGCAATGAGAGAGAGAGAGAGGTGCATTGAGAGAGAAATAGAGATTGCGTAGTTGTAGAAGTAAAGGGGGTTTCTCTTAATTAAGAGAAAAAAAGACGGTAATGATCAGTATTCCATTTCATTGTTATACCGGTATATTTTCATATATCTATTCTAGTTACATAGTTACATAGTGTATCCAAATACAAAAGAATACAGCTCTTCTATTTTCAGGATAAGACATAAACATCTTTTTTCATTTTCAAGCTCATATCTAGAGCTCTTTTGCACAGTGACGAAGAAATTGCATATAATAAAAGGATAGAGTTCTTTTGAAAAGTTTTTCGCTTGGTGAATACTTCTTTTGGCAATAGTCGAAATAACTATTCTTGCCAGACCGTCTAAAAAAGACCTAGTTTGGAGAAGGGACACGTTCACAAATTTATAACATTCAGGGTAATTCATTGTTGTTCGTAAAATTGTAAAGTATCCAAAGAGAAAATTACGATTAGCAACTAAAAAACATATTCCTTGATGATGAAAAAAGAGAACCTGTTTCAAAGTTTGCATTTAGCAAATGAATAATGCAATGTCTCGAGGACAATATAAAAACACCAACGTTTCAAATTTAATTTTTTTTAGTCAGATTGGATACAGTTGTAACTTGAAACAAATCAGTACATTTTTTTTAATTCTACGGAAATGTAATGTTTATGTTAAGCATGCAATGTGTAAAAAGTAATACAGCTTTTTACAGAAAACATCTTAATGTGACATTCAATGCATTCCGAAAAATAGGTTAAAGACAGCAAGAAACGAAAAATCACAAGTGATGCGGTAGCAGAGTATATAGTTGATAAATGTCTACAATAAAAATTCTACTGAATTTCTAGAGAATTTGTGTATTCAATATCTTGGCGTTTTATTTAATTGAAATAATTAATGAATGTATAAATTAATGGGTGATGTTTTAGCTATATATTAAGGACTTATTGAAATTATATTATTGAATATTGGTACTTGTTGGCTTTACAAATGTCGCAAGTTTGTGCCAATATTCAACAACATAATTCTAATAACCCTAAAATATAAGCATGTAATATTTCTGGAGAGAAAGACTTATCATTCCCTTATACTTAATATTTCAAAAGTACATGTTAGTCACCATCAGCATAAACATCTACATATTTGGTATACATGTATAAGGTTTAGAATTTGATCATAACTAACAAAAAGAAATTACGGAGAAATAACAAAAGAACAAAAAAAATTAAGTGCAAAAATTCATAGTTTACCCGTTTTGTCGCCATTAATATTCTCCTGAATAATCTCTACGTTTAGAGAATCCTGCCACTGTTTCAGTTGTATATAAGCTCTAAAAAGGAATCAATAAGCTATTGAAATTCATTAAACCTGCGATGTCCCTTAATCTTTTGTGCACTGCCCACTCATTTCAAGAAAGAGCAATTTACGCAGGAAAGTCATACACTTCTAATAAGAACATCCTAACTGAATTATTCCGTCGGTGCCACTCATTTATTAGAGTCTCTGCTTAGGAAATTTTCAAACCAATTACCCTTTATTTAGATTAATAACGTGCTCATTATCTTTTTATGGTATCCATATTGCATTCCACACCGAGGATCATACTGTACAGCGAAAGGATGAAAGAAAGTCTGTCTTGATAAGAAAACCGATTTTATAGGGTATCAGTTAGTTTGATATACGACTTTATTCATTTTTTTTTATTTTAACAGAAAAAATATTCAAAACTGCTTGCTACTGTGCTACATGCAATATCATTTGTATATCACATTTAATATACCAGATTTGTAATATACTTGTGAGGAAAAATCAAGAATTTCGTCTAAAATTAAGCTATTTTAAAAATAATCATGTATGAATTTCATTTTTATATTTTCCCTTGATTGATATCTTTCCAATCAAATATAATTATATAGAGAATAATACATACCCTTTTCCATATCACATACTGTATCAGCCCGAGACACCAATATCAGCCAGAGGGCCTTCGGCCCTCTGGCTGATATTGGTGTCTCGGGCTGATACAGGATGTGATGTGGAAAAGGGTATGTTTTATTATATTTATTACATACTTAGTAATAAAATACAGCATATTAAGTTGCGAAGAAAATAAGTAAATAATCATGCATGGACTTCTTACACACATGTACATGGTCTATTGTCTCATATGATTTGGGTTTGTTTCTACTTCTATTTCAATGCACTCAATCGTAATTTGAAAATAATCTATTACATGTATATGTAAATTAAGATTAACCTTATTTTCAAAAAGTTAAATTTAAGAGAATATGAACCCACCAAAAATTGTGTATGATCAAAAGTACTGTTTTTGTGGTTTAATTTACGAAGGGTGTTATAATTACGTCACAATAGCCGTATAAGCCCTGCAGGGCTGATATAGGTTATCAGCCCTGCAAATCCATATCAGCCCTGCAGGGCTGATACGGCTATTGTGACGTCAGCCATATCGCATATGCAAAAAAACCTGTATTTACTACTAAGTGTGTAATAAAAAGTTAAAAACTGCTCTTGGTAAAACACTTCAACATAGATGAGAGATTAATATTAAGAAGAAAAGTATAATACAACATGGTCTTGTATTTGTTGTGAACCCTACTGAAATAGAACCTCGAGTGAGTTTCCGCAATAAACTCGGTTTTCTATTCATGAGAACAACTACTTCTTTGAGTAATAAGAGTTAACACGTTGGTTCCCTCTGTGGGGAAGGCGCAAATAATATTTTCCTGTTATGAGATGAAAAACTGATACCGTTTTGTCCCTTGTACCCTCAATATTGTCTGAAGGTGTTGAGATGACGTAAGGTCTTGCCCAACTGTATCATCAACATAGATCAAGCTTTTTTTAACAGCCTAAAATGTCTAAAATAAGACAAAAATTGCAGAAAAGAAAGCATCCATCAAGATACTATCTCAAAAAACAACAGACAGATATTAATCAGGGTGTTGATTTGTTCTGTGCATTTTCCTGTTTTATTTTCTTTACTTGTGCCTAGATTGACTTTCTCGAGAATGTTTTTTTTTGTTACAAAATCAGTCTTTATATTATTTACATGTTTTGTCAAGAAAGTAAAGATTCTAGCTTACTCAAAAATCTAAACATCCAAATAAATATTTTTGAAAATTTTCGATTTAGTCTTTAATTTTGTTTTTCTTAAAGTTTACAGACATTTTTAAGTTATGTTTTAAGTTGAAACAATGATAACATACAGTAACACGTGCGCCATTGGATAAAGGTCGTACGCTCCCATTTTGCAAAAATTTATGTCGACATTCTGGTAAAATAATAATAATGAATACGTTGTCATTTAATAATTAACAAAATAAGGAAGGTGAAGATGACAAAAGGTTATTAATTTCAAAGCAAGCACTGAGCGTGGGGTTACTTATTGACTGTCAGCGTTCAATGTATTGATCATGTAAACGGGATATAACATATTCAAAACTAACATGCAATAAAGGTATGAAGCTTGTCAATTTATAACCCATCTATAGATTGCATTTGCAAACATGGTTATTATAAAACGACCATTAAATTAAATAAATGCAGACTTCAAACCAATTTTTATGAAGTCCTTTAGCATCAAATTATTTGTCAGTGGTCTGCATCGATTTAAGAATTAATCCTCCTTGAACATGGTCCATATGGAGGTTATGATTGAAAATTAAAACATAAAATGAAAATTCTAAAACCTCAACCTCAACTGCACATCTACTAGAAACCTACAACTACAACTATCTTGCAAAAGATGAAATGACTAATGCAGAAAATGTAAGGAGAGTTCTGGTAACCAGGTTTTTGTAGGATTAATGTTACCATTCTCGACCTTCTTTGGAATCCCATGGTGGAAATAAAGCAGTCGTATGTGTGCTTGAGAGGTAGGGCTGGTTATTGTCTTCTTTGTGTTGTCATATTAACATTTTATCTCAAAAATCGGTTACTAAAAATAACTCAATTTATAAAGTGTTTTAATATCATTACCTATATATGTGTAGGTGATGAAAATTAGAAATCTCCCACTTTCATAGATTAATTATTCATTATGTCATTTGCTTTCTAATACAAAACGTTTCTTTGTTATGTTCCCGAGAGTTCTGGTATGAAATATTAATGCACCAAATTATGATTATTGTCTGGGTTATCCAGAAATAAAAGGTAAAATGTCCTGAAGGAACTGAAAGAGAAGCTAAAATAATAAAAAAAAATCGAAAATTAAAAGGCAGGAGCAAAAAATGAAATAGATATTCTACATTAGAAAATAAAAAAAATACCAGAAAACAGTCTAGAATAAAAGTAAATCAATCTTACTAAACTTCTCTGCATCAAATTGTTCTAGGGAATACAACAATTGCTTTTTTAGATTGAAATAAATTCACGTCCTTCGTCGTGATAAATTCTTAGCATCCTTTGTCTCACTCAATGTCATTACTGTTAAATGGTGGGTTATTGCATGAACCTCATATATCTTCATTGAAATCATACATTGCAAACTTATTTCTTGTGAAAAAGTGCACATTCAATATTGCAAAGAAAAAATTAAAAGAGAAATGTGCTATTTCATGATATGTATAAAAAGAGACACATCTATGCATTTTTTTCAAGTAAATAATTATTTATTCGAAAAAGGCAAAATAAATAAATAAATTTAATTAAATCCTTTTAGAAAGGTTTTCTTATTCACAACACATGTGGGGTCGCTTCCAAAGCTCAAAGGATTTGTTTAGCCAACTTATACCAATAGCTCCCTTTCCAAAGAGGGTTTTATTAAAAAAAAATAATCCATTTTGATTTGAATATATTTTTTTATATCCCGTCGATCAGAAGAGATTTGAATTACTATACCTATGCTAGATTCTTAAATTTCTCAAAACCCTTGCAAACAAAGATGCATAGCGGGTTCCAGTAAATGTTCTTTCATGCATCTTTCTTGAAACATCACTGAAATATTATCAGCAGCGAAGGACAAATTTTAGGAATTCTGTGCAACAGTATATTTGAAAAGCAGTGTAAATCAGATTTGGATACTTAAAAATGCTTCCAATGAACATCAAAATGTACGACTTTTCGACGCACCATATAACCAATTCCCACGATAAATTAAAATCCAGCTTTAGACATCATTGACAGCTGCTTTGTCAATAAAAATGGAACTCTCAAATTTCCATGGCTTGCCATAGTAGTTTGTGCAAAAATTCTAATAGTACACAAGTACTTTTTTAAAAGTTGATAGTTAAATATACCTCAGTTCCTGATTGAAAATATATATGTAGGTTATAGGATTAGGTGATAAGCCTTCTAACAATTCTTTTGTTGAATTTCCCATGGGTGCATATTTCGCCCCGTTATAAGGAAAAATTATTTTGTCATAGGGTTAAGGTGGGATGTCTCCTAAATAACAGATAATGCAGATATATAGAATACTATAGAAAGCATAGCTACTTAATGCTTGTGCAACTTGATAATAGTACATGTAAACGCTGCTGTCCTTTGTTTGATTAACAAGGAAAATGTTAATAGTGACCGAAACTGAAAAGCTGTGCCCCCACTTACATACACCAGTGAAAGTGCTTCTTACTTTTGTATTCATATGAGTAAGAATTTATTCAAAATCTACGTAAAAGTATCTTGCTATGGACTTCAATTTAACATTTGGGTGCATCGACGACGTGTTGTGTGTTGCAATTAATATTTGTGTAATTTCCATTTTCATGTCGATACGATTTATCCTGGTGAGCTTGAGATAAAAATATTACCGAGTCTGACACATCTGTTTCAAATTTGGATATTTTACCTGAAATGCGTTAATAGTAATCTAATAACCAAGCTCTATGGTAAACGTGATGACTTAAACTTTTCAATCGTCAACTTCTATTTCTTATACAGAAATATACCTTCATTACCTGCATACGGAGTTGATATATCTCAGTTGATTCGATACGCAAGAGCATGGTCTATGTATGAACGATTTCTCAAACGTGTTTAATTATTGACAAACAATTTGTGTCCCCCGCTTAAGGAAAAAGTAAAACATGCGCAGTTCGGGGGAAGGGGGGGGG
>PRKT01000008.1:3840610-3882982 GCA_003671525.1 Saccostrea glomerata
ATATGTGTAATGTTTCATTATGTATATAATTAGTAACATTAAGTTTCTTGAACATTCCAGAGTGGTCAACATGTTCGGTCATTTGATCTAGAACATTCTTAAATTTTGTGTATGTCCAGATTGTTCCAGTAATATCATGTTTTAATAATTTCTAGAATATTCTAGATTTATGATACTGTATAAATACCCTGTCAATTCGATGCATAAAGAATAATTGTCGTATAAGTAACATTGATGTACAGGTGTATAAAGAGACTGGGATATACTTACACTGGACATTGTGTGCAGCAACGGACACTCTGATGTATGTATTTTTAGATTCTTGCTAAGTTTGTACTTTATGATTTGTATATATTAATGTTAATAAATTATTGTTAAGTTTAAATTGTGTTATTGATCTTTGCTGGCATTTAGGGTAATTCTGACCCATAACAAAGAATTACAAATAGTTTTTTGATTCAGAAAATCTCTATCGCAAGTCAGGTAAATGAACATTTTAAAGAAAAACAGAAAAAAGGCCCAGGGATTTTAATTGGAATCAGCAGTCTAATTTAAAGCCATTATTTCGAAAGTTCTATGGTCGATACAATGACCATGTTAGCAAATACAATTTTTCATTAAGTCAAATGTTGACTTACAATTCCATACTGATTGTTACGCCATTTTTACACACTGACTGATAAAAAAATTCGGTCATTTTCTTATCATGACAGGGATCATGTGACGGGTGTAACTGGTCGGCAGGGAATGCTCACTCCTCAATGGCACCTGATACAACATCTGATATTTTGGAAGTCTGTGTTTGCTCTGCTCCCATTTTGTAATGAATTTTTCCATGTGCTTTAAATAACTTCCTTAAAAAAAAACCGTTATTGAAAATGTATTACTAAACCTGACTTGAGACATTCAAGATTGCCATGAATCAAACTTGCAATGTTTGGATAAAGTACTGATAGACTTTTCAAATAAGAAGTGTTACTAAAAATAATACATCCATGCATTAATTGCTGAAAAAAATTCTAAATTTATTTGATTTTTTTTAAAACAACTTGAAAGAATACAATCAATGCAGTATCTTCATGAAATATATTAAGATAGCAAACAGTATTCCACCTCACAGGTCCATTTAACAATACAAATAAGAGCATCAGAGGCGGAATCAGGTACCATGAGGGATTGAGCATCCCCGTCAATCAGTAACACACGCTGTTTGCTTCTTGTCTCGATCGGGAAATTACGGGAAAATCTGTCGACAATTCATGTTCCATTGTTTTTATAAGACAAAGCATATTATAATTAAATATTTGAATTAATATCTGATATTGATTTTACTTTTTTTAAAATCTGTAATTTCATAACTGCCAAACTATGAATATTGGATATAAGAGTGTTACATTTTTAAATTACAAGCGTGTCTAATCAAACTGAGTTATTGTTAAAGACATAAGAGTAAACTACAGTGATGGTAACAATTTGATTTCGTGAGCCAGTTGCCATTTAAACTTAATATTCTACTCAACCATTCCAATGGAATCGGTATGTTTTATAATCACCCAGTAAAACCAATTCTTCTTCTATAAAGAAACCCTGCGTAAGATTGCATCGCGCTTTACTAATTACAATTTTATACTCTGGCTCTCTCTCAGCTTGGACATCGACAAATCACGACAAACATTCAAAGGGACCCTGCCATTGTATCTTTTTATTCATTTAGTGTATTTCGTTTTGATGTCGAGAGAAAACACAAGTTATCGATTCTTTTCTTTGACACGAAAACACTTTTCTTCTCTTTATATATCCATTTCATTTATACTTGTATTTTCTTTCTTTTTTCTACTTTTAGGGGGAAATTAGCGACACAGTCTAGACTAATTAATAATTCTGTTATACGAGTAGAATTAGGCGACTTCACTGACTTAGAAATATGTAGGTGAATGTCATATAAAGAATTCATTTTCAACTTAAATATTTAATTTTTATGTGACAAATTGTAATACTACAAAGATATTATACTCACACCCTTAACAAAACAGATGGATAAATTTAACATGACCGCTTTGGTGGACCCTATGTATTGCCAATAGCCAAAACCTAAATAAAGAACATTTATTTATCAGAGACACAGAATATATACGAGTATATAATTTTTCTTAATGAGTTTGGATTCAATACTTATGAGGTTTACAAAAACAATTAGTTTTTATTTCAGTAAGCTCTCGTTTGTACTGGGAAAAGAGAAACAAGGGACGCTTTCTCCTCCTTGACATCTTATCCCGCTTAGAAAAACTGTATTTTCATAAGAAGCAAAACATATTTAAATATTTTACACGGAAGAAATCCTTTTCTGTGGCTTTTAGTTCAGTATTAAGGTATGTCGACAACTCTTTATTATTTATTCATTGTCCTTTTCATAACGTTTATTTGCAGATACCTCTTAACGCGAAAGTCATCACAGGGTCTGACACAAACGTCTTAATTTTTGGATAAATTTTAAGAAAAGGTTATTGATAGAAAATGAAAACGTAATTAAAGCAGTCTACTGATTAGGAAGTTGATGATACAAGGGTATTCAGGTAAAATTTTGAAGTCAACATCCATTTATTTGTATTGTCAATATAATGATCATGTTCACAAAAACAACCTATCCCTAGGGCGTTTGTCGACTAACGTATCTTAAACAAATTGGTAGGCCATGCTTTAATACCGCTTATCTGCGGCTTATTTTGTTTTCGATATCAAGAGAATTGGTTCCAGTGAATGACCGAAGGACATTGGTTGTTTAGGATCGTATCTCACCCCTGATGTTTTCGCTGATCCAAAAGCTCTGCAATTTTTCAAATGATTTTTGTTTGTTATCTTTAAGTTTTATTCGAATGCATCTAACAAAACAATGAAAAAACAATTCGATTATGAAATCAATATTTCATAGATTTTAAGGATATTCACCTTTTCAATGAAAATAAAAACATTAGGACATAATGGATTTTCAAAAGAAATCATTGCTAAACCATGACTGGAGGTATCATAAAATACCTATATTTGCTTTTATTGCTGTGGCCTTTAACTCTACATTTAGATATACCGACGATGTAATGTCAATTAACAGTTGTTACCTCCATTCTTATGTCGATGTATCCCGGTGGGCTTGAATTAAAAAAAACACCACAGAATCTGACTCATTTGTCTCATAATTGGATATTTTACTAGAAAACGATGTTAATAGTAAGCAAACAAGAAAGATTATGATAAATGTGATGACGGTAACTTTTCAATCGTCAACCTCCCTTACTAACAAAACCTTTTAATTACTTGCGTATGGGTTTATATCTCCCAGTTTTAAAAACATGATCCGGGTGCGCACAATTTCTAAAACAAGTTAAGTTATTGACAAACAAGTTGATGAAACAAGAGTATCAGACTTGTTTAAAGTCATTCCATAAGTTCCGTGGTCCAAAAATGACTTTCTCAGCAATTACAATCTTTCATTAAAGCGACTGCCGACTTACTCAGACGATTTCATGCTTATTGTTTGGCCATTATTTACATGCTAAAAGATTTTCTTTTGAATCCTGATCATGACGAGGGGGACACGGTGGGTGTGACCGGTTGTCAGGGGATGCCTCTGATGACCTAGAGGGCCATGTTTGCTCTGCTCCTGGTCAGTATTCTATAGTCATGGGTTTTTGAGATAAAATACCGTTCATTATCTCTAAATATTTCATCCTAGTAAATAATAGCCCAGTTGTTTTGGAGATAGCGTCTATGAACGTATCAAAAACAGTTAGCTTGTTTTATTTAAAATACATAAGATGAATCTGATAAATATATCAGAGCATCATAACAAAAAAATTGTTCTCATTGGTTCATCCAGTGCCTTGATATAATTTAATTTTATTACTGACAAAAGAAAACGCCATATTTAAAAATACCGGTAGGGATCAAACTTCCAAAAAGAAGATGCATTATACTAACTGCCAAGTTACATGGTCCTTAATTGTGTAAAATTGCATTTTACGGTGTGAGATTTGAAAAAGTAATTTAACACGTAATTACGTGAGTATTATAAAATGCCCAAATAAGTAGCTAGGAAGCAATTCTACAGTCAATTGCCTTTACAGCAATATAACACCCCATTACTTTCCATCACAGCTATAAAGTAATACACCAAAAAATTTTACTATCACAATACAGGACACGAGAGTGTGATCAAATTTTCAAAAAAGGCTAATCAAGTGCGGTATTGCTTCTTCAGGCTGTTTATTGAAAGTTACAACTCAATATATCCGTCTGGAAAAGTAAAATAAAAACATCAATCAGTGGACATGGTTTTTAGCTTTGGTTTGAAGATGCTCCATAAAATCTGTTAACTGACTTTCTCCTTAACAATAAGATCAGTATCCATGTCATACATAACGCGGACTGTTCTGAAGAATCTGTAAGCTTTACTTTGACATATAAGCCTTTATTGCCATAAACAGAGCTTTAGATTTTATCATTTTTTTTGTTTTTAGAACCCCCCGGCATTTTCTATTTGAAACTGAGTATGTTATGGCTGGTATAATCCACTTTGTGTTTTTTGAGTGAGCTTCTCAAATTTATCATTAATTTATTTTCTTACAACACATTATAAGGCCTTTAGATTTAAATGTTTGTCATCCATTTTTGCATGTAAATCAGATTTTATGTGTGAAATGCTCTTGTTTTCCCATGGTAATTTATTAATTATTAAGATAATTATTTACGGTCAATATTTTGCACTGAAATCATCACTTTAATTAAATGTATCTATGTCCTAACATTTCCTTAATTGGATTATAAACTTTATCTCTTCTGTAAGATTTTTGAACTAAAACAAAGAGGTACTAAGGGACAGATATGAACCCATGGGTTTCACTATTCATCTAAATAAAAATAAGATTGTTGATTTAAAAAAAAATTTTTTTAGTCGTTTTGAAATGAACTTTGATAAAAATATTAAATAGGTATTTATTTGACCAGATCGCTTAGAAAATATTTAAAGTACAAAGATATACATGTATTCATATTTTAAGGTTGAATAAATGCTGATCAAGTTTTCTAGGAAGATATTGGGTAGAATATTTTACGAGAAACAAGTTCAAAGTCCATTTTTTACAAGTTAATTGTCGATACAATTACCTTTTCAGCAAAAACAAACTATCATTAAGTCAAAAGCCGACTAACATTTTTTCATACCAATTGTTAGACCATTATTTACACGCCTACTTGTCGACAGATTTTACGTCATTTCCCGATCATGACAAGAAGCATTTGTGACCGGTAGGCAAGAAATGCTCACTTCTCCATGGCATCTGATCCAACCTCTGATGTTTTAGAGGTCTGAATTAGCTTTGTTCCTCATACGTTTTGTTTGAATGTACCTTTGAGCGTAAATATTGATCGTTATACTCTTATATAAATATAGGAATACCAATTTGTGACTGAGCAAATATGGACCTCCAAACGTATCGGAGCTCAGATCGGGTACTATTGAGGAATGATCGTTTGTCGACCGGTCACGACCGCTCTCAGTCCTTTAAAATTCAAAGATCTCTACGGGAAATACTTTCTTCATTAATTAAATATTTAGGTCATATGCTCTCTAAACATGTGCAATTGAAATAGAAATGTCAATAAGTATTAGAGTCATACCGTAAATCTGGAAATTTTTGCTGTAGATAAATTTTTTGCAAATTTGCGAGTTCATTGCATTCGCAAAAATATTTTTTCTTAAAAATAAATTACCAATAAGAAAATGTAAACAAAGCAGTGGTAATTCGAAAAATTTTGAAACGTAAAAATTAATCAACACCATTTTGACCCGAATTTGCAAAATAAAATCGACGTAAAAATTTCCTGATTAACGGTAGGTCCCAGCTTTTGATATGTTAATTGGTTTAATTTAAAAAAAATAATTCTGATTTATCTCTAAAATATTTATAGAAACATTTATTTTCGTGATTCTAATTAGCAAGAAGGCAATATCATTTATAAAATCTTTTTTTTATGCTAAAAAAGTTTAATCAATACTTTTTAAAAACAAAACATTCCTACATATTACTATTAATAATAAATTGTAGTATAGAGAGGCTATAATTCATTATCTTTCGATTTAAATGAGGTTAATGATTATCTAGGAAAAGTAGCACACTTGAACTTGTGCACCCAGCTGCCAAAACATTTTCAACGAATAACATAGTTCTACAAATCCTTGTAATGTAAAAATCTCTTTATGAGTACACTTTTATCTTGTTAAGACGTATTTTAATGAATTCTATCTGTAGTATGGGCTTAAGGCGATTGATTACCCTGATCCTCAACGACACCTGCTAAATAAATGAGAAAAAACAAATCAATGTTGTTCAAACTAATTGAATTACATGAAGAGGGAGCATGAACTATAAATTAGTTTTCGTACTATAAATATCATCATTTCACCGTCACCAAAATTTGTAAAAGATGTTCTCAATATGTGGCAAATGGTTCACCAATTTTCATCATTTAATCTTTCGAGAAAGGCTCCTTTTTTATCTTACTTTCTTCCTTGTATCGAGCTGTATTTTGACTTTGTTCAAGAATGAGTTTTAGCAAAAGATTAAGATAGTTGTGTTGTATCATGCTTAGCGAAATATCAATTTTTTAAATTGATAACTATGACGTTATTTCTTTGACTAGAAGTAGAACAATATTTGTCACCAATTATATTTCACCAAACGTTACTATTGAACACTGCATTTTTCTGAATGATAAATTTATTAAAAACAGTGTATGCTTCAATCTAGAACAATACTTTTATTACAAAGAAATGTTTAATCCTGTTTGATTAAGATTAACAAGTTTCTTTCTTTTTTTTTTTGAAGTGAGTGGGTATATAGCAAATGATGTATTTTAGTAAAATGTGTTATATATTTAAATAAAATCACAAAATTTGCTAAAATATGTAAAGAAATAAATTGACCAATTAGTCAATCGGACGATTTGTCCATGTAGACAAAAAAACCATTATATAACTTTTATTAACAAAAACTATGTGTACATAATCCTGCCCAAAAGGTTTGCGAACACAAACTGTTCCTTTGACGATAATAAATAAGCTGTTAGGCGTAGCAATACAGCAATGTACAGCATATTTATATAATAGTGTTGCATAATGCATGTACTATGCCTAAATAGTAGGCAGGGTTTGACACATGGTGCACGAGCCGGAGGCGAGTGCACTATGTGTCAAACCCTGCCTACTATTTAGGCATAGTACATGCATAATGCAACACTATTGTTATTATTATGCTGACTGTTGTAATTATTTAATCGGCAATCCATTTGACGTTTTCCTGAAAATATCGATGCTAACACAGCGCACTTGCAAGAACTCATTCAAAATCTTCATGCTAAAATTGGTTGCATGCTTCGTTATTTTTTTTACTAGTATTTTCTCTAAATAAATCGGGATTTTCTGTCCCAAAGCAACTCATCTTTATTTTCTGTTTTGTTAGTAAGACTGATTTGTTTGCAGACGTGGATTCTCATTGATAATTTTCTTTTACGTCCTTCAATCAAGCGTTATATAAAAAAGCGTTTTAATGACCCCATGACATCAATTCATCTAACGATCTGTATGTAATTAATTTGAAACTTTGTTGTACACATTTATCTAAGATTCCTTAGAATAATATAACTGTTTTCAAATAATATTTGTCTATTTTCTCCTTCTTGTGTCAATTGTATAATTTAAGTTTATATATTTAATAAAATTCCTCCAAACAGTGATCGTCTCTGTGGCTTAATCGATAAGGCATCGGACTGGCAACCTCATGGTCGTGAGCTCGATTCCCGGCGTGTGCACTGATAAATTTTATTCAGTAAATGAAGCCGTGCACTATTTCGGCATAGTATGCTTACGCTATATAAATCCTTAGACCACTATGCGAGAATAGTAGGGTATGGGTTATATAGAGACAAACTGACAGGAAGCATAATAATACTTTATAACGATGAAAGCATTTCATCAAAGCTTAAGACAAATGACTCATGACTTTATTTAACAAAAAAGAATCCTCTAGACACTAGAAGATATACTTTTGGGACATTTAGAAAGATATACTGTATGTGGATGTACTGTAGTAATAACTGACCTTAAGCTTCCTTGACTACTAGTATTTCATTTTAGATGTAAAGGGCACCTAGCATTTAATCCGAGGAAAATGTTCAAAGACAATAAAGTATTGGTTAAGGATATCCGATCCTCAGTCAGTCAGGAAGGATAACTCCAAAAATTAATATTTAATTTAAAATGCATCAATATGAAGCTTGAAAATGAATTTTTTTTATGCAACAATGTTCATTTTATTCATTTGTATACACGATTTCAAAAATTCGCGCACTCAAGTTACTTCCCTTTACTATGACGTCAGACGAGGAAGCTCTAATCGCTTACATCATAGACTATGATAGACCTAAGGGCGAAAGCGTTATCACTTTGATATCAAGGGCACCAGACCTTACTTGTTTTTGTTTTAATAAAAATAATAAAATAATAA
The DNA here is from genome assembly GCA_003671525.1 of Saccostrea glomerata. NCBI lineage: Eukaryota > Metazoa > Mollusca > Bivalvia > Ostreida > Ostreidae > Saccostrea > Saccostrea glomerata. The sequence goes on from PRKT01000008.1 coordinate 3,849,166, forward strand.
AAATAAAAATAATATAGCACTTATCTTGTCTTTATTGTTAGGTAGGGGTATATTATTCCTTATCAAAAGAAAAATAAGGAACGTCAAGTGCCTGTGATAGTTATCACATGTTCATGATGCTGTGTTTTCGTCTTCACCTGATTTTGATATTATAATAGTACTGTAGAATAATTTATTGTGCGATAACATGTTTTAAAAATACAATTAACCTCACTAACATGTTTGAATTAGCAGAAACGTTGCGCTGGTACACAGAATCATTTTCTTTCGTATACATTGTACATGTACATGTGTATACCATATACACACCCCTCCTTTAAAAATTTTTTAAGAAAACTTGTAACCTTTTTCAACAGGTTTTTCTACATTATAAATATATTTCCTAACAATTTCGCATGTTCTGAAATCGTTGTGTGGGAAAAAAGTTTCTGGAAAAGTACGTACTGTAATTTACTTCGACTCCAGCCATCAGTATCCGTAATGAGATCTATGCATATTTTTTGCATCTTTCACTTTCACTTTTTTCTGCATTGTATGTACTTTTATTTGTCACATGCAGTGTATATTTACATTTTGCAAAGTATGAAAAGATCAGGATCTGGATCAATTACTGTGAATGTTGTACATGTTGATATTAAAGCTCTTATACATGTACTTACCCGATTGAACAGGTATGATATATACTCCCCGTCAATGAAAACGCAAAACTCTAATTTTAGGGTGAAAAGTATATACAGGTTATAACTATGTACCAAAAAAGTTAGGACATCTTTTACTTTGCCAAATCAGTTATTTAACGGTTGAATGAATTTCTTTCCTCTACCGGAAGTTGTTTTTTAGCCCTCTTAACAGAAATCAAAATTTTGCATTTTTAATAAAATTTTTAACAATATTTTTGGTTTTCAAGGTTTTTTAGCTGTTTATCATAAGTATTGTACTAAAATCCCGGGGAAAATCCTTCTTTCTTTACCGGATGTGATGCCTATATTTCCTCAAAATGACTGATTTTCATTGCTAATACTGGAGATTCTCAAAATAAAGAAAAAAAGAGCTGGAGATGCAAATGTACACTATTTAACGACTCACCAGACTCATGTGTTTCAATAGCATAAATAACAGTTTCTTCACCGGACGTCCAAGAGTTACTAATCTACGCCATGTTAGAGAAAATTCGACCGCAGTATCTGAACAACAGGCAATTAAAAATGCCCAAGAATATTTATTTCGCTCAGATATAAACTAATGTATGGTAGAAATCGGACTGCGTACATGTATGTTGTGCATGGCGGACTAGAATGTTTTGATTAAATGGTCGGAAGGGGGGGGGATGTTTTATTAAAATGTTATCTGTTAAGAGTGCTAAAAAATCAACTTTTGGTAATGGAATGAAAACCATTCAACCATTAAATAACTGATTTGGCAAAGTAAAAGATGTCCTAACTTTTTTGGTACATAGTTATATCCCGTATATACTTTTCACCCTAAAATTAGAGTGTTGCGTTTTCATTGACGGGGAGTATAGTTTATGACTTTTGATTTACACAGACACCCCGATATTTGAGCGATTATTCAAGCTCAGTTTTTAAAAACACTTTTCATTTTCAGGTTTATTAGATAACACAGATGCCGGGATATTGATCATTTAAAGTTATAACATTGAACACATGGGCGTCAGAAGGAAATTGAAATTGGGGGGGGGGGGGCTAATCGAAAGGGGGGTGGGGCTAACTCAACAAAAAAAGTAAATCCCAATTTTAAATGCCTATATAATGTCTATTTTTGCAAAAAAGGGGGCTACCCACCTCCCACCCCGGTCCCGATGCCTATGGAACATCAGGAGCAGCTATCATTGTCCGTTGGCTCTGTCAACACCTGCGATTAATCCATGATTTATTACCTGTATAAAGGATTTTAATGAAAAGATTTTGTTAAGGAATAATTTTCCGTTTTTTTTAATTTCATCAATCGAGTGGCTTGCGTGATAATTTGCCTAAAAATCTTTTGGTCGTGGTTTGCGACGATGGTCCCGCCCACACGTGATTTCTTTTAAACCGCGCCTATCGATGAACTAATAGCGAGCGCAGCGAGCGTCGCGAAGCGACGCTCGCGAAGCGAGCTCAATAGACTAACGTGTATGAACAGAGGAAATTCGGATTAAAATCTGTACATACGTCAGCCAAATTTCTCTGTGCAACATTCCCAGAATTCCTGCACTACCCAATGTCCTTTGCGCGAATAAATCAAAAATAGTAAAAAAATTAACGGAACATTGTTTCTTACCGAAATCTTAACGAAATGATTTGCCTTACGTTATTCAAAAAAATACCCCCATGCCACAACAACGGCCTTCACCTTGCCCTTCGGAAATGATACAAATGACGTCACCGGAAACTTACGAATTTTGACGAAGTTACGTCGGTTGCTTCCGTGAAACTCGGAAAACATGTTGCGGTGCATAGCAACAAAGTGGCTAAAACATAGCAACAACTTACTTGAAAAGAACGATTTAATGCAATCTCTTTTCCATAAAACTAGCGTTTGCGTTCTAAGTCAACAGAACTTTTTATCTGACGTCATACTTTCGTCACTTCAACGGTTCGGGTATTTCCGATTTTGTCGGAAACTTCCGAGAAGTTTGGAATTTCGATCCCGATGCTTGGGAAATGATTTCTATTTTTTTTCTTGAATGATAGACAGTACATGTGTAGGTTTATGATAGTAGATAAACTGCGCTCGCCCCAACGGTCACACCGTAAAACATATTACATTCATGAAAAAGGAAATAAAGGATATTCAATATTTTTTGGTTGAATATGGAATTTATTTTACGAGTGGGACAAGATTTTATTTTCACGAGTGCGAATAATTAGGAGTGAAAATATCAAAAAATTCTGTCTCGCGAGTTTATTTAAAATATTGATACTACTGAGTGGCTGACTCGCTACTAAAATCAAAGATGTAAAGTTCCGTGATAAGTTTCATTTCTTTTTTAAATCTGCATTCTGTTTGTTAAAGACTTTGAAACAAAATCGTTACGGAAGTTAATCGATTTTTAGCGAAAAGTAATGATTTCCCATGAAAGAAGATTTAATATGCAAAGAATGCAAGAAGTGATTTCATTTCTTTTTTTATATTATATATAGGATACAAAACTTTTTTTTAAAACTTTTATCGCAATCCTTTTGGAACTCTTACGGCTGAGAATCCATCTTGAAAATCAGAAATTGTAAATTTTATTAATGAAGCGACATGAAGATTTGCAGTTGAATTTGTTTTTTAATATTATATCATTTTCTTATCGAATACATGTAATGTTTATACATGACGTACATACTTTAAATAGGTAAATATTTACAAAACCATGCGTGTATGCGATCTAAAGGCCTGTGGTTGAGACTTAGGAAGGATTGAAACTTATCATATAATTTAAAGTCAAGATGTTATAACGGTATATTTTCAAGTGACATAGAAAAAATCTTTATTGGTAATTTTTGTAGAATGACTGACTTATGTAATGTTTCATTGTTTACATAACAATGAGCGCAAAATTGATAGTAGATTTAACCTCCAATGGCATTGATTGTCAATATCTTCATTTAATTCACGTTAAGTACATTGGAAAAAAAATATAATTATGCGAGTTGTCTAACACAAAATTGTTTCCATTTAAGTACTAACGTTCAACTATGTTTTGAATCTTGTGCATTGTGTCATGTGTGAATCTTACGTTTATCCTCGTTTGACGTCATCAATACATAAGGTAGGTAACTCTCCCGCAAGAGGGCGCGACTTTTTGGAATCGTGTTATAGGATTCAAGGTTTTTGGAAGTCTTAGGAAGGGTTTAATTAAAATTGGCATTTGTACCCTATAAAAGGGGGAAAAACACAGTTTTAGAGAAATAAGATTTTCTTCAATCCAGCCTTAGATACCATGCTTATTAGCATGATATGACATAAGAAGTGATTTGTGGTGTCTTGCAATGATAGCAAAAGCCTTTTACACTATGTATTACAGAATATATGAAGGAAATAGAAGACAAAAAATTCCAAATTAGTATAAAAATCATGACTATTTCTTTCTGCAAAAATGTTGGAAATTTGTTAATTTCCCCTATATATTATGATAAACTTTAATCTTTAACTTTTAAGAAATACCGTGGATAAATTTAAATAACTTTGTAGATTCAGAGATAATTTTATGAGTAGTTCTGATTATTTAACTGCTAAGTTTATAAACCAGAGGATCGGACTACCTTAAAAGAAAGCACTTGTTTATTTTTAAAAATTGGTAAATTTCGGAGTAAATAAAGTGCTCAAAGAATTTATTTTTGGCCTTTTGGAATATTTAGAATGATTAAATTAATTTCAGACTGGTTGATTTGCTCTTAATTGCAATTTAATTGATTAACATCAAAAGACAGATTTCTTTAATTGCATAAAAAATAAAAATACTTACAGATTCAGAATCCTTAAGGTTGCAATGTATAAAGGACTCTTAAACATTGAGCCAGTTTATATTAAAGGCATGGATAATTTCGTTTTTTTTTTCACAAAACAGTTGCCTTCTAGTACTTGAATCGTCTCCAAAATTACACACCCTAGTGACCCTACCATTTTTAAAATTAATGAACTGGAACAATTATCATCATTTCCTGTATATATGTTAAATCTTTCTTTGGTCTCCAATGGCAACTCATATTTTTATATCCTTACTCGCATTAATCAAAAAAAATATTTATTTCATTTTCGACATCATATATCCCATTGACCTTGAGATAAAGGATACCACAGAGACTGATACGTCTGTTTCATATTTTGACATTTTACTAGAAAAAGATAAATCATGATCAGTTGACTTGTTGACTTGTTTCACCGGAGAGGAAGCTGTTGCCGGCAGCCTACGGCTTTGGGCAACAGCTTCCTCTCCGGTAAAACAGATCGATTGTTTCCCTCTACCCCAGTCAACAACTGTATATTCAACCTTCCCTTACTATCGGTAATAATCATTATTTCTTGCATATGGGTTTTAAATCTTAGATCGATACGCAAGGGAATGAACTTTTTCTAAAATGGGTAAGTTATTGACAAACAAGTTGATGAAACAAGAAAGTCAACAGTCTTTTTAAATTCATCATTTATACACAACCATTCCACACGATAAATTAAAGTCCAGACCTTTTTCATATCATCGACATCTGCTTTTTCAATAAAAAAGAAAGAATCGAAAATAAACTTTGTCATTGGTCATTTGCAAAATTATTTTGTTAAAAAACATTCTGATTGTACACACAAGCACTCTGAAGTTGATATCAAAAGATGCTTGAGGTTATTATTTAAAACATCTATGTGGTTTTTAGAGACCAGGTCTTCTAGCAATCTATTGGAATTCCTAAAGGTACCAATTGCGCCTCGTTATTAGCAGACCAATTTTTGTATTCATTTGAAGCAGAATTTGTCCAAAATCATACGTGAAAAGAAGAAAACACTTGTTGTGGCCTTTAACTCTATATTTAGAGATATCGACGACGTATTGTCAATTAACATCGGTAATTTACATTCTTATATCCATGCGATACATCCTGGTGATCTTTAGATAAAAGATAACACAGAGTCTGACGCAACTATTTCATATTTAGATATTTTACTTGATATTTTTTACTTGAAAAGTCGTTAATGGTAATCTTACAACCAAGCTCTATGATAAACGTGATGACTTAAACTTTTCTCACGTCAACTTCCCTTACATATACAGCAATATACCTTCAATACCATGGAGTTTATATATATCTAAGTTGATTTGATACGCAAGAGCATTTTCAATTTCTAAAAAGTGGTAAATTATTGACAACAAGTTGATGTAACAAGAATATCAGCAGTCTAGTTTATATTCATCATTTCGTTAGTTCTATGGTCGATACCATGACCTTGTAAGCAAAAACAATTTATCATTGAGTCAAAGGCCTCTTAAAACTACATAAATGTGTCAACGAAGGACTAATATATTTTAACCTAAATTTAAGAATAGAACCAGAGGGATTTCAAACATTTTTTTTTAATTTAGTACAGTAGTTGTAGTTGATTATTCACAAGATAGGAACATTTTCCAATTCTATGTTTATTGAAGAAGCAGTTGTCTTTCATATAAAAAACGAATTTTTAGAAGACTGAAATGTGACTTTGAAGATTTTTTTCCCTTAGAAATTGAACTGTGTTTTTAAATTGGATTTTCAGACGTTGTATTGAATATCCATAATTTTGCTGATATTTTTTTTAACACTGATACAAAAGTTTTGCCCCCATATGTATTACTAATTCAATTCACAAAACACTTTTCACAAAAAATGTTATTAACCTTACTGTTAAAATGCATGCACGCTTATATTATTAAACACTGGAAAATGCACATAAAAAGATTTTGATTTACAATAAAAAGTACAACCACTTTTGAATTTTTTTTAACTCATAAAATTTTTTTACTGTAAAAATTTATAAAAATATACACTATATATACAAAGCGGAATAATCCAACATACGTTGCTTCTCAAATATCAATATCACGTGCATTTTGTCATTTTCAAAATAATATTCGCAGCGATATTGACATTTTACTTGCATAACTAAGGTGAAAAATTAGACATAAAATCCAGGTCAAAAATATACATTTACGGTTTTTAAACTATTCATTGTTCTTCTTTAAAAAAAAAAGGTTGAATTATAGTTTATTCCATAAAATCACTAAAAAGATGTTCATCCGAAAATACCTTAGTGGTACCGTGTCAGCTAAAGGTAGGGGCGTAAACCTAAATTGTACATCATTTCATACCTAGGGCAAAAAGGTTAAATCTAGTTCGGAGAAAATTTCAAGTGAATCTTGCTTTTTCAAATATCTTTTCACAAATTTCTACAAAAATAGCCTTCTTGGATTAGCATTCTTGGGATATTGCATAAAATTATGATAATGACCAGTATTGAACATTGACCTACATACGACCTTCAATGACAGGTATTCCTCTAGGCAACTTTAACTGGGGTCACGACTTAACCTGGCTGACGATATGCATCACAAGGCAGACAGATCGCATCAATGGAAATATTCAGGTGAAAATCAACCAAGTGTGATCGTTCGTTACGGATCAATCTCTTGAATTGACCTGATATATTTGTGAATACATCGTAAATATAACTTGTCAGATGTACACATACTTCATTTATGGTAAGTCACTGTTTTTTTTAATCATATAATTTGATATAACACTAAGGATAAAATCAAGTCGCATAAATCTTACGAGAGTGCTAGAATGATAATTTTTTTTGAAAGTTTCGTTTAGAATTAGGAATTTTTTAAAAATTACAGGAAATTTGATTTATTCGTAAATGAACGGAATATATCAATAATTAAAGGATTACTTGAAAAAATCGTTTAGTTCTTGAGAAACAAACTTTAAAAAATGAAGAAGTTATGCTATTATGGAGTTGATTGAAAACTGGGATAAACACTTGTTTTGTCGTCTGTAAACATCAAACAACCATAGACGCGGAGTGGAGAAGGAGAAGAGAAATAGCATGTACTCAATTAAAATGCAATGTTATGGAAATAAGCTGCATGGTTATACGCAAATATAATACAGACCATTTAAAAGTCGTTTTTTTTTACTTACCTTAACATGCTGTCGAGATTTAAACATCATGGAGAGTTAACAAGTTACTCTTATTCTAAAGCTGAACCGGGTTTAACTATTTTGAAAGCAAACTTAGATAGATTTACTTTTATTTTATTGAATATTATACTTGATTGAAAAAAATTAAAATTATTTATTAAATTTGACAAATTTGAAATATGAAAAATCCTTCAAAATAAATCTAGCAACTTGGTACAAAGTGAATTAAATATAATGATTGAAAGAAAATGAAAAGAAATCAAACCACATAAATAAGATCTAGCTAGCTTCCTAGAAAAGAGCAGTCCATTTACAATAGTAAAATATCTCAAATTCACAAAAATATTTTTATGATGATGTTGAAAATATATGCTTTACAAAAATCCTCGACACAGTCACATAAAGTAAAATTAAAGAAATAAAAAGAACATTTGTTGTGGCTTTCAAATCGACTTTTAGATATAACGACGACAAGTTTTCAATTAACATTGGTAATTTTCAAGATATGAGATAAAAGATACTACAGAACAAAAAAATCTGTTTCGTATTTGGACATTTTTTTTTTAAAAAGACATTAATGGTAACCTAACAACAAAGCTTGATGATAAACGTGATGACTTTATAACATTTCCATCATCAATTTCCCTTACTTATGCAGCAAAATACCTTCAAATCGCCTCCAAATTAGGTTTCTAAGTCGATTCGATACGCATGAGCAAATCCTGTGTATGACCAGTTTTTAATACGAAGTGTTATTGACAAACATATTAAGAAAAAACAACAACAACAATATTTACAATTTCTTTTAAAGTCATCATTTTGAAAGTTCTATGGTGGATAAAATAACCTTGTCAGCAAATACAATTTTTTATTGAGTCGAATGCTGACTGAAGTTATTCACACTTAATGTTCGGCCATTTCTACAAGCTGAATTTTCAACAGATTTTCCCGACATTTCCCGATCATGACAAAGAGCATTCGACGGGTGTAACTGCTCGACAGGGAATGTTTACTAATTCATTGCATCTGATCTCACATTTATTGTTTCGAGGCCCATGTCTGCTCCTAAATTGTATTGTTTAAATGACTATTGAGCTTAAATGCTGTTCGTTATCTCATTTAATAAAAAAAAACACCAAAATATGATTCTCGTAATCTCAATTGCTTTTCTTTAAGCTATGGTAATTTTTTATGTTTATGTTTTTTGGAATATTTCAATTCTCAATGATGAATGGGATAGAAATGATGAACATACATAGGCAAAAAAGGTGCCAAAATTGACTTCATTTAAATTCATTGTTGTTATTGTTTATGTCGCTATTGAAAATTGCGGATTTAGAATGCTTGTCATTTTTAGCAATACAGGAAGTCATGGTAATGGCCAGTAAGTTAGTGACCTTCAATGACACGCATTTCTGTAGACAACACTAAACATTGACTGGGGTCATGACTTAAACATGACTCACTTTACTAGTATATATGTATACTGTGTCAGAAATGCACTTGCATGATTAAGGGTTTCTTATGTTTTTAAAATGACATGTATTTTTAGGAGTGCTTGCATTAGGCAATGCTGCATCGTTTTGTTTGTATAAAGAATTCTGTGTCTAAGTTCATACTGGCTGCGACTAAAAATTGTATTTGGCAGTTAAGACATTCAAATCTATTTTTTGTAGAAATACCTCTACACTGCCCTATTCCAGGGTACTTTTTTGCATAAAAATTTACAGTATTTGCCCTTTGATTTTAAATTACTAATATAAATAGCCTGGAAGCGATAGCGTTATGTTATCAATAAAAAAAATCCAAGCTTAAGTAGGTGAATTAAATTAACTCTCTCTCTCTCTCTCTCTATTTTTTTGGGGGGGGGGGCGTTTACTGTTTGCATGAAATATGGGGAGATAACGAACAGTAATCAAGCTCAAAAGTTTATAAAACATTACAAATAGGAACGGGGCAAACACAGGCCTCCAAAACATCAGAGGTGGGATCAGGTGCCATGGAGGAGTGAGCATCCCCTGATGACCGGTCACATGCGCCGTGTGCTCCTTGTCATGATCGGGAAATTACGATAAGTGTGTTAATTATATATAGCCTTACAATCAGTATGAAAAACCTTACTCAGAATTTGATAAATTGTATTTGCTTACAAGTTCACTGTATCGACCATATAGAACTGACAGAAATGATGACACTCTTGTATCTTCGCCTTTTTCATAAAAGTTTAAACTTTCGAGTGGGAAATTTTCAACACAAATATGAAATTTATAAGGATAACACATCTATCTATTTGATCAAGTTAAAACAATTTTCTAAACAATATCATTTGAGTGTTTCGTCAAATTTGAAATATTGGAGGTGCCGCGAGCTTCGTCAATTTATACCAAACCTACTTTGACTATATACGAATTATAGATATTAGATCATGCGTTCGAACGACATTTAGATATCATGATTAATTTATATAATTAAATAGCAGGGCTTTCTCAAAATGAAACTTTACGCTTAATTCTGCAGATCAATCGATAATCAACGTTCTCTTCGACTCCTTTTATTAATTGCCATTGTCAATTCCTTTCAGCACGCCAGCCAATACACAGAAACATTGTACAAATCATGCAGGTAGTCGGGAAATTTATGTCTGTTCGTGTAAGTTTGCCAAGAAGGAAAGTGATATCCCTTGTTGTAAATTTCTCTCTTTCTTTGTAGTTGTTTACACAGTGCGTTACTAGTTTACTGTGCAGAGAAACAGGAAGTGACCAATACGTACTTATTGCACGTTGACAACCTACCAGTCCGGTCAACAGTTGCCTCTTCGGTAAACAAGGGTTCAATTTTTCATGCAAGTAAAACGTCATATTTGAATAAGAATGATTACTAAGTTATCACATGCTTAATTTTTTCTTGAATTGTTGTAAATCAATGTGAAGTTATTAATATTGTCATTTAACAATGTATTCTGTTTGTTTGCATATTTGAGATCATGAGTTGGACGTTAAATATGTATATGCTGCTTAATTCTTGACATACATACACACGATCTCTTAATTCTAGAGATGCCTTTTTCATTGCTTTTTATGTTTTAGGTTTATTATCTGCATTGTCGGGGTTCTCTGCAATAGTGTATTCATATGTAAACAATACCTGCGGGGTTTGAGTGCGTGTAAAGAGGATGTTGTGTTCATTGATCACTCAATACATCTGTAACTCATTGCACCATGTTGTCGGTAAGTTATATGATAAACAATGTATACATATGATTATGTCACTATACTATGTACTGACTGCTAATATTCGAGAAGATAAATATTTTCTGCCAACTAAATGTGCTTGTTTTAGAGTTTCAGTTTTTTAATGCATATATTCATTTTTATCACATGAAAGCGTATTTTTTATCTATAAAGATCAGAATTATTTGATTGTTCATCTATAGGAAAACTTATGCTACTTGTTTTCTTCTAATATTGCGATGACTTGCCTATTTGTACACTGTCAGATGCCGACTTTCCGAGTCTTTTTACTTATCAGGGTCCTCTAATAAGCATGTGATCGGAATCTCTCCACTTATTGTACAGAATGTCCACATTAATTCTACATACTTTGTAGGGCTGACGAACCTCAGAAAGATGTTACAGCAAACAAAAATCAATCGCAACTTATCAAGGAAGGGAGGTCACTTCTAGTGAAGATAAGCAACAAAGCTTGTAATTTGGGAAACAGATTTGTAAAAAAATGTTTGTGAACATATTTCTGTATTTGACCAAACAGAGGCAATGAATTACACACAATTTCTTCCTCTGTTGGAATTAACTCTGTCAGAAACGGTTGAACAGAAGACAAGACTTCTGAAAAACGTCAAACATGTCAACTCGGACATAATGGCGCGAACTAAAGCTCTACATGACGCAGTAGACAGAGCTTGTGGATTTCTCTTGAAATGGACGGGGGGCGTTATATCAAAGGAAATGAAACGACTTGACACACATGAACAAGATCTACTGAACATTATAAATCGGGTGACAGAGGAAATAGATGAGGAGGACATTGTGAAGAAAACACAGAACAACATTCATGGGAAAGACGGTATTCTCCCAGAAATACACCGACTGACTGAATTTCAATACGTTTCTTTGAATTTCACAGTAGGTCAAACCCTAAGTGAAGAATTCATGAAAGAATTATGCGGATCTATGCAGATATACCAAATAACTCCTCCATCTTCCATTTTAAAAAATCGTCGGAATACTGTGCCAAACATTCGACTCTCAATGGTAGCAGAATTCCAATGCCATGGCCAGTGTCCATCTGCCAACATCCACGCAATCGCTCCGATATCGGACACAGAAGCCTGGGTGTGTTGTGGGTGGGGAAACAAGGAAATCGATCTCTACAGTACGGGTGGAGACAAAAAAGTCAATGTTAAACTTGACATTAACGTCAACCACGTCGTTTTGACAAAAACTGGCGATCTTCTGGTCTCTAGCTACAATGGACAAACCATCAAAAAAGTGGATCAAAGTTTGAAGGTCACCACTTTTGCTGACCTTTCCTTTTTCTCTCGTGGAATGACCTTGACTGAAAATGACTGCGTGTATATTTGTGGAACAGAAAGAAACGGAAGTTCCGGTCCGTCAACGGAGGATAATCGTCGGAACATAATCGCAAAATATTCCTTGGATGGGACGCTTGTGTCCGAATTGACTATATCTCCGCATGATGCACACCGAATAACTTTAACAGCTGACAACAATATCTGCTTTTCAGATTATGAAAACAGCAACAAACGCCAAATAGTGTTAATGGATGAAAACGGCCAAGAGTTATGCAAATACGAAGGACCAACACAGCAGGAGCTGGAAAGTCCCTTCTATCCTCTTGATTTAACATGTGACCACTATGGACACATCATAGTGTCGGACTGGAACAACGAATGTGTGCACCTTCTGAACAAAAACACAGGCTTCTTACAGTTTCTTATAGAACAAGACGAAGGAATTCAAAATCCAAGTGCTATAGCAATTGATAGAGAGGGGCGATTGTGGGTGGGAAATGCTACAGGCGTTGTAAGAGTTTATAATTACTTTAGCTGGTAGTATGGCTTCTGGTGTTGTACATACCACTGATAGTCTGGTCACTGATGTTGTAAATGTTGACAGTTCTTAGGTTGATAAAGTAGCTGCTGGTGTACTGATACTTAAGCTAATAGTGTGGTTATTCTGATGTGAAAGCGTTAACATGTTATTCTAGCCACCATAGTCACTGATATTGTAAATGAAGACAATTTCATTAGCTGTTGATCCAGCTACTTGGATGTATGAGTTTACAATAACAAGCTAGAAGTGTGTTGTGTCATTGAAATTTTATTATCGTTACAGATATGGAAAAGGATTAAAGTTACAATGTAACTACACGCATTAGTTTTTGAACTATTCAAAACTGTTTTATTTCTGAAAATTTTCTAATAAATATATGTTAAAGGTAATCGAATATGTGCGCAATTTCTACAGTGAATGTGAGACCTGAAGAAAGTTCTTTGATATTTTTTTGAAGCAGTGAAAAACTGTACACCTGTAATTCTTTTGAAAATTGAAAGCCATAATACTAGTAACAACATGAAAATGGTGATATCAAATAATGCTTTAAAAACATAATGTCTTCCTGTCAGCCTGTGGAAGGAGAAACCTAATGTGAACACTTAGAGTACAAAGGTAAGTTTCAAAGCTAATCGCTTTATGTTTTAAGAAGAGGTCTCTCTGTTTTCATGCCGTGGAGTGGTTTCTTGTGAAGTTTTTCCACTCATAATATGCATACCCTCGTTGGACAAAAAATGTACAAAGATGTTTGAGTGTGTAACTCTGTTCCTAATGATGAATCAGTGTTAAGATTTAGAGTATCCATGTAAAAGGACACTGCTTCCTACGTTTATTTTCTATACTCTTTACTCCGATTTAACATAACGTTATTTAAGATGAATAAATGTTTAATAAAATTACATGTTAATGTTTTTCTCTTTTTTGTAAGGCATTAATGTTAATGTAAAATAGAAATGTGGACTTAAAACCTCAAGCACACTCTTTTAAATGGATTTGATTTAAACAATATTTTATTATGATTGAACATAAAAGGATCGGACATTAGGCACTGCCTATATAAATCCTTTCCACAATACAAAAATGAAGATCATACGTGTACAAGTAAATATTAGATACATAACATTGAAAAATATAAAAATATATATGCATATATTCAGTAAAAATGTATGTGACAAGGCAAATTAAGAAGAACAAAAATATATGTATATATGAGCTGATGATATTATCTAAATATAATCTAAATTTATATTTTAACATATATGACTGGCAATTATATCAATAATTGTATGAAATTGAAAAATTAATAAGAAAACATAAATAGGTTTTTAAATGGAAAGCATTCCATGCGCATCATATTTTAAAGGGGTGTTGTTTTTTTTTTGTTCTTTATGCTGTTATTCTTTGTAAATTTAAATTCAACTATAAATAACTGCTGAAAGAACAAAGAAATTAATAATTTCCAATAAATGCAATTCAAGAACAATTGCATCTCTTCTATTTGTGTTACAAAATACCAATGGATTTCTTTTCCAATCCATGGATTTTGTCATTAAAATGACAATTTTATTAATCTAAATTAAACTGGTAAAAGACAACTTGATTCTACAATACAATGTTTGAATAATCAAGCTTAAAAATCCATTGAAGTTAGACAAATTCGATGCAGAGTAAACATGGACCTCTAGAACCATAACAGCTGGGATTTGGTTCCATGGAGGAGAAAGCATCCCTTCGACTGGTTAAACCTGTGATCTTTTCCATGATCGGAAAAATGGGAAAATCTAATGTTAAATGAAATTTGTAAATAGCAAAATGTTAACAAGCTAAATAGTCCAATGAAACTATACAAATCGGAAGCAAAACAAACACAGACTCCTAAAAAAGGCAGAAGTAGGATCAGGGGCCCTGGAGAATTAAGACCCTCCTTCAACCGGTACAACCCACCGTTTTCTTCTTGTCAGAATCGACATGGGCAAACGGAAAAAAAACCCGTAGAGAAATCAGTCGGTAAATAATAGCTTAACAATTATTAAAAAATATTCTTTCGACTTTAACGTCTTTTAATATAGAAAATATCTAAACATGAAAAAGATTGTATTTCTTCATGTTCATTGGGATATATCGAGTAGACATAGAATAGAAGTAACTTTTGTAAGTTGAGAATACGTTGTCGTTTTGTCGAGTTAAAGGCCGCAGCAAAAGTTTTACTCATCTCAAGAAATTAGCTTTTGAATTAATTCTGCTTTAACGGGCACAATTGATACCCGTGAAAATTACGAGATATCCAAGCATCTTTCAATATTAATTCTGGAGTACTGAGTACTTGTGTGTACAATTAATTTTTTTACCAAAGTATTTTCGCAAATAACGAATGAAAAGGTAAGTAAGTTTACAATTTTCATTATTGTTGTTGAAAAAAACCGGTTCATAATGTTAAAAACCCCGGAATGTTATTGATCACGGAGAATGTCATATTTAATTCTACAAGTGGTAACCAAGCTTATATTCATAGTTCCCTTTCTTAGGAAGAAATTCTTCAAAATCATGTGTCAGTTTTGGATATTTTTAAGATCCCAAAGCACCACGATGAATTTGAACTACCTTATCTACATTGGATTTTGAAACCTTATAAAAATTCTTACAAACAAAGATACATAGCAGGTTCCAGTAAATGATCAACCAAGCCTCTTTCTTTACTCCTCACTGAGATATTAACAGTAGTAAAAGAGAAACTTCAAGAGTAGTGTGCAACAATATATCCGAGAAGTGGTGTAAATTTAATGTAGATACTAAAAGATTCCAAAGAACTTTCAGAAAATTTGAAGTCACAAGATTTTACCAAAATCAACAGCATAAACACTTACGACTTTTTAACTTTACACATAACCATTTCACACGATAAATTGAAGTCCAGGCTTTTTAATATCATTCAGCTGCTTTTTTTTCAATAAAAATGAAACTCGTAATGTACTTACATTGCCATTATTTTGTTTGAAAACAGTCTGAGTGTATACACAAGTACCCTGAAGTTGACATCAAAAAGATGCTTGAGTTTCTAATTGACAATTTTATGTGGTTTTTGGAGACCTTGTCTTCCAACAGTCTATTGGAATTCCCATGGTTAATATTGCGCCCCGTTATTAGCAGAATTTGTCGAACATCTCATACGTGAAAAGGAGAAAACACTTGCTGTGGCTTTCAACTCGGCATTTAGATATATCGAAGACGTGTTGTCAATTAACAATAGTAACTTCCATTTTTATGTCAAAACGATACATCCTGGTGAGCTCGAGATAAAAGATACCACAAAGTCTGACATATCTTTTTCATATTTGGATACTTTACTCGAAAAGCGGGTTAATGGTAATCTAACAACCAAGCTCTATTATAAACGTGATAACTTTAAATCATCAGTCAACTTCCCTTACTTATGCAGAAATATACCTTCATCACGTGCATATAGAGTTTATGTATCTCAGTTGATTCGATACGTTAGAGCATGCTCTAAGCATGAACAATTTCTAAAACGAGGTAAATTATTGACAATCAAGTTGATGAAATAAGAATATCAGCAGTCTCGTTTAAAGTCATCATTTTGTAAGTTCTATGATCAATACAATGACCTTGTCAGCAAATAAAATTTATCATTGAGTCAAATGCTGACTGAAGTTTTTGAATAATTTTGAATAAATGTTGCTTCATATTAAAAACAAAAATAAGTATGTTAATAACAATGCACAATTTGTATATGTACCAATGAGAATTACAACAGATGTTGAAAGACCTAGTCTTAAAAAACCCAAACAGGAATTGTCAATCAGAAACTCAGAAAAATTAACGTCAGAGTACTTGTATTAACAATAAGAATGTTTTCACAAAATAATTTTGAAAGTAATCACTGGTAAGGTAAATAAACTTACAAGTACAAATTTTATTACATGTAATTGATTGTATATTGTTTAACGTCCCTCTCGAGAATTTTTCACTCATGTGGGGACGCCATCACTTGCCGGTGTAGGGCTGCAAATTTGTCCTATATCGGCACTCAGTGCCATTGAGCAGGGAGGGATCTTTTTCGGGCAAGCACCTACTGCGACACGGGACCTTGGTTTATACGGTTTCATTCGAAGGACCGGTCTCCACGTCCCACAGTGGGAATCGAACCCGCGACGTAAGGATCAGCATCCTTACTTCGCGACTCTAGAGAGTACGCTCTTACCAAACCACAGCGTTACGCGGGTGACTACAATGTTCTTTTAAAAAAAGCAGCTGCCCATGATGTCAAAAAGCCTAGATCTAAATTTATCGCGGGGAATGGTTGTATATAGAATTGGAAAATCGTCAATTTTTTTTAAATATCGATTTTGGTTGTCTTTTTGGAATTTAAAATTTTCCTATCTTTATTTGAAATTTTTAAGCATCCACATTTGATTTAAACTAAATCTCGAATGTTTTATTGCACTAGTTCTCCTGAAGTTTCTGATTCACTGCTGTTAATAATTTAGTGAGGAGTAAAGAAACGGACATGGTAGAACATTTTCTCTAGCCCGCTGTGTATCTTTATTTGTTCAACACGCATACAACCTAAGGTCTGGATGTAATAACTTATGTATACCAGTTTGTAAAACAATGTCGTACTATAATAGTTTTATTCCCTCAACCATAAAACTTTGGAACAGCCTTAATGAAGATATAAAAAAACTCTCCTTCATTACCTATCTTTAAAGCAAAGCTTAAAAGAATTGGGGAGCAACTAATAAACCTTGTAGGTACTTTAACTTTGGTAATAGAAAAGAAAATATCTTGCATTGTCAGTTGAGAAACAATGCTAGTAATCTTAATGCACATTTAAAAAATCATTTTTTATCAGATATTCAATCATGTCAAAAGTGTGGATTTCATACTGAAGATACTGAACATTATTTTATCAACTGCCCATCGTATAATGTTGAAAGAAACGTATTGGTAAAAAAATTAAATGATATTGATGTTGTTTTTGAACTCGACACTGCTAAGAGGAAAATGTCAATACTCTTATCAAACAAATTGTAAAATATTTTCATATGTACAAGAATTTATTAAATCTTCTAAGAGACTAAATTAGGGACACTGTTATATTAAATATTCTATTAAATGCATAATTTTTTACCCCAAATATTTGTATTATTTTAAAGCTGGAACAGTATGTAAATAATATGTATACAGTTAGGGGGTTGTCATCTTTTTTGAAATATAATATTGATAAATAATACTTGATTTTGAATCTTTATTATTTATTATAATTTTTTTGATTGTCATGTACATGTATTATTACTTACTATTTTATCTTGACCTATTATACAAGGAGAGGGTGTACATAGGCCTTGCCTGTTGCCCAATCCTTATTGAATTATTCAATAAAATATGTTTTTAAAGTAAAGTATCTTTATTTGTAAGGATTTTTATGAAGTTTCGGAATCTAATACAGATGTGGTAATTCAAATTCATTTGGTTGTTGGAAATATTTGAAATAATCAAAACTGGCGTTTAACTTTGGATAATTTCCTCCTTAGAAAGGGAGGTGAATTATTAAATACAGAAAGATGGTTTTCATATTGCCTCTCAATCGCTTATCATAAAGAGTTTTTAACATACATCTCATACATTTCATTAATTCATTCTAACAAAGTGTCAATTGCAAGGTTTTCTTTTTTATGTCTGATTCGTCGCCTGGCGTAATCTTACGAAGATTTCATGATATTCATAAAGTTTAAATGTCACGTAGATGTTCCCTAAATTTTGTCCCTTTTAAAGTTAGTGCATGGATCAAAGTGCTCATTATTAACTATATTCACGCCACCATTAATGACATGTCCAGCGGGACTTTAGTTTATGGTGAAGAAGAACATGAACACGAAGGAGTGTTAAGTTTCATGATAAGCGTAGTCATGGGCATCAGTCTTACAACAAACCTGTTATACACAATGTCTCTTTTAATTCGTTAATACCTTTTGTAAATAAACAGTTAGGTCTACATCCTATTCACACCAAGCTTTACTCTGTCCCTTTGAAACTTTTACACAGTCTTCTTGAAAAGGCCAAGGAAAGTCCAAGTTTTTTTCATTCCTCGTCACCAGAATATAGGCTCGGATCTGTGATTATAGATATTGCAAAATCATAGGCTTTTTAAACCTGCACGTTTTACTGAAGAAAATGCAGCTAAAACAATCCGTCTTTTCCTTAAACTTCAATGTGCCAATAAAGGAATTGACGCGGTATATATACTAGTAAGTAATATTCTTAATCACAAAAGGGTCAAGTCCTGTATTCTACCATATTTCGAGTTAAAGACTACACCTTGTATTTCCTACAAATATACATCGACCATTGCTTCCAAAATTTTTAATTACAGTAAAACTTTACATGGCCTTGATATCGAGTATCTGAAACATAATCCTCCATCGTTTTCATGTTCTTCTTCGCCTTGTAACTATAGTCCTGCTGAACACGTTAGTACAGTTGACGTAAATATTGTTAATAATGAGGACCTTAGATAACTTATTTTAAAAGGTCCTAAATATAGACAAAGTGATTGAAAAGAAACTGAGAGAGGAACAAGCCGGATTTAGAAGAGGAAGAGGGTGTATAGACCAAATTTTTGCCATCCGTAACATCATAGAACAGTGTATTGAATGGCAAATGCCACTGTATATCAATTTCATTGATTTTAAGAAAGCCTTTGACAGTGTGCACAGGGAAACACTTTGGAAAATAGCAAGAGCAGATGGAATACCAGCAAAGATATGCAACATTATGAAAACATTTTACTCAAACTTCGAGTGTAGTGTCATCCTGGAAAATGGAACATCAGACTCCTTCAGTGTAAAATCTGGAGTACGGCAAGGATGCATACTATCACCAATTCTCTTCCTTATGGTCATTGATTGGATCCAAAGAAACACCACACATGACAAAAAGAGGGGTATCCAATGGACAATGTTCAGTCACCTAGAAGACCTGGACTTTGCAGACGATCTGGCAGAAGTATCAGGGAACATCACCCACTTACAAGAAAAGACTGATAGATTAAACTCCTTTGCCAAACAAACTGGGCTTAACATCAGTGCCAAGAAGACCAAGGTCATGACAATCAATGCACCAGTAGAACCTGTCACATTAAATGGAGAGGCACTTGAGGAAGTTGAGGACTTCACCTACCTTGGCAGTATCCTAAGTAAGGACAACGGCGCTGGGAAAGATATAAAATCGCGTCTCAGTAAATCACGGACAGCATTTGCCCAACTTCAGCCCATCTGGAAGTCAAACAACTACAGTCTGAGAACCAAACTACAACTTTACAACAGCAATGTCAAATCAGTTCTCCTGTATGGGTCTGAATGCTGGCGTGTTGTTGACAGCGACATGAGAAAAGTAGAGTACCATATTTCGAGTTAAAGACTACACCTTGTATTTCCTACAAATATACATCGACCATTGCTTCCAAAATTTTTAATTACAGTAAAACTTTACATGGCCTTGATATCGAGTATCTGAAACATAATCCTCCATCGTTTTCATGTTCTTCTTCGCCTTATAACTATAGTCCTGCTGGACACGTTAGTACAGGTGACGTAAATATTGTTAATAATGAGGACCTAAGATCACTTATTTTAAAAGGTCCTAAATATAGGGAACCACGGTCCTTCAACTGGTGTCGGAATTTCATAAATATTATGGATTCTGTTGAAGATTACGCCAGACTATTGGCCAAATATGAAAAAGAAGACGTTGACACGTTGACAGAATGGATAAAATGTATCAGATCCATGTTGAAATCGCGAATTGAAAATTGAGGGGCAATATGAAAACCATCTATCCTTCTGTATTCAATAATCCAGAAGTGAAAAAAGAATTAGATAGTTTACATAATAAGTACAAGTAAGTACTGGTCCCTGCTAACAAAGCAAGTAACAACATTGTCTTTGTTTGTAAAGCTCATAATATAAATTTTATTTTAGAAGAACTAGGATTTAATTTTACAAGTGGTAATCCATAGTTCCCTTTCCAAGGAAGAAACTCTTTAAAATCATATGTTAGATTTGAATAATTTTTATATCCCGAGGATCCAAAATGAATTTGAACTACCAAACATATAAATTGGATTCCGCAACTTCATAAGAATCCTTCCAAACAAAAATACATTGCGGTAAATGTTCAACCAAGCCTCTTTCTTTACTCCTCACTAATTAAGATATTGACAATAGTGAAGGAAAAACTTCAAGAGTACTGTTCAACAATATATTCAAGAATCAGATGTGGATATTTAAAAAATCCAAAAAACTTTTGGACATTTTGAAATCAAAAGATTTTACCAAAATCAACACCTTAAAAACTTACGACTTTTCAACTTTATACACAACCATTCCCCACGATAAATTAAAGTCCAGGCTTTTTTATATCATTGATAGCTGCTTTTTCAATAAAAATGGAACTCGTAAATTTACTTACCTCGTCATTGGTCATTCGAAAATTTTTTTTGTCAAAACACATTCTGATTGTACCCACGAGTACTCTGAAGTGGACATAAATTAAAAAAGATGCTTGAGTTTCTGATTGACAATATCTATGTGACTATCAGCAGTCTCGTTTAAAGTCATCATTTCGTAAGTTCTATGGTCGATACCATGATCTTGTCAGCAAATACAATTCATCATTGAGTCAAATGCTGGCTGACGTTTTTCATACTAATTGTTAGTCCATTATTTATACACTGAATTGACGAAGGATTCTTCCTTTATTTCACAATCACGACAAGGATCACACGGCGGATGTGACTGGTCGACAGGGGATGCTCACTCCTCCATGGCACCTGATCCCACCTCTGATGTTTTGGATGTCCGTATTTGCTCTGCTCCTATTTTGTATTGTTGTATGGATTTTTGATCTTGAATACTATTCGTTATATATGTTTCATGGAAATGTTAAATTGTGTAAAGTGTATCAAACCCTCAAAATAAGAAAGAAAAAACTTTTCATTTTGTTCTGTCCGAAATATGAAACACAGAGAAAATATTCAAAAGATAAAATGATCTTCTTTTCATATATCGTTTCAACCAAACAATCCATACATACAATTAATTTGTTTAAGTCAAAAATGAATATACAGTTGTAAAAGGGTTTGTAAAATATCTTTTTTAAATTATATGTCAAATATGTTATTTTAGGGAAAAAATGTGTTAAAGTCATACGTACCTAGTCTCGGATGACTTCACTGCATCAACAGGTTACCAAAAGTGAACATAATATTGTTTGTATTCATTTCTATAGTTGTGATCTAGGTATACTGTGTTATCATGCTTCAATTATTATGTTCTGTATCATGGGCCTTTACCGATCACTGTTAATATGTACACTGTATACATGTATGTGACAAGAAATTATTGGATAAGCATGTTAAGCCTTGAGAAAATGACAAGTTTAACAGTTTTTTTTAGAAAAAATTAACCAATTTCTTCTGCGATTTATTTTACCATTCACTCAAGGTGTTTTATAAATATTATTCAATAAACAAAATTTACATTTAAATTAATTAAGTCAATGTACAAGATATTAAACAATACATGAAGAATATTTAAAGGTCTTATACCAAAATGAATATTTTCATACTTCCCGAGTTGCCTCCTCTTGGGCTGCCTAATATTTCCCGCCACGCATTGCGAGTCTATGAACAACACGTGAAATCCAAAATGGCTGATCAGAATGAAGAAGATACGACTCCGGCGGCAGATATTGTCGTTACTAAGTATAAAATGGCTGGAGATATGGTCAATGGTGAGATAATTACTATTTACTTGAGCTAATTTTATTTTTTAGTATGAATCTTTCGATGATGTTTATTTTTATAGGACACTCGTACAATTTTGAGAAAGCTACTGCCATGCCGATTGACCACATGTGTGATTGCACAACAAAGTGTTTAAAACTTTCAGGATATCTGTGATGATACGAGAAGATGATTTCTATGTTCTAACAAAGAACTACATATTTCATGACATCATCATTTAAAGAAACTTCCCAGCGCGATTTAGTTTTTCCTCTTTACCATATGTTTATATCCCCCCTTCGCCTCGCCACAACAAAATCACGACCCAACAATAAATCCTACTATTTCAATCTATCCAACTATCACAAATCAAGATTTTTTTGATTGACCTTTTTATATGAATGTCTTTCATTCTTGACAATTAGAATAAAAAATATTCTTTAAAAAACTTAAAATTTTACATATGGTTGGTAAGGAATTAAAATACAATGAGAGTATTCACTGTTTTGAGTTCATCTCCTATTGAGATTTAAGTGGACACTACCAAAAATACAATTCTGGGGGATTATGTCATTATAGGCAGGGGAACATTCCCCTGATCCAGGTTTTTCATAACCCAGTACATGTGTATCAATCGACCAGTCGTAGTATTGACATGATTGAAATCCATTGAATTTAGTCATTGTCATAATTATAATCATTTGAATTCAAAAATCGTTTGTTTTGCTAGTTGATTAACAATGTCTGTTTATTTTGAAGACATCATGAAGGAAGTGATTGCCAAGTGTGTGGCGGGAGAAAAGATAAACAACATCTGTGAGTTTAGTGACAAGAGGCTACAAGATGAGACGAGCAAAGTGTTTAAAAAGGACAAAGAAATGAAGAAAGGTATGAACATGGTGTACAAAAAATCTACTGACTTTGTTAGAGCCCTGCAGCTTTAATCATTTCTAAGGTTTCAGTTGCCTATTGTGGTCACGGACAAGTTTTAAAAAAGATTTAACTCATTTAAATGTATATACAGTAAAATATGCATTAAATAAAAAATACTTTCAATGAACTGACACTTACAGGTCAGGGGAATTATTTTCATTACTCATGGCTTTAAAATATATCCTAAATTAAACTATAATGAGATTCAAATAGGTTCATCATGAACCAAAATCGTCTGGCCTTGAGACTTAATTTTAAGTGTATTTTACTGTATGTCATATTGAAAGTGAAAACATTGTTTTGATGTCTTAAAACATGTTATGTTGGAAAAGGGTAAGAGTGTGATTTAATTTGTAGAAATATTTAATTGGATTGGCCAATGATGTTCAGAAATGACTTTGACCTTAGAGGTGTGAAGTATGTCTCAATCTTCTGGGAAATATCGGTGTGATGTCAGATTTGTGATTTTTTTCCAGGTATTGCCTTCCCAACATGTGTTTCGGTCAACAACTGTATATGTCATTTCTCTCCCCTTAAGAGTGACCCAGATAAAGAGCTTTCTGATGGTGATGTTGTGAAGATGTAAGTAAAAAATAAGAATGACTGTGTCATGATGTGTGCTTATTTACAATAGGAGGTTTCAATTTGTAACCTATGAGAATTGATCTGTTTTCAGTATAGAAAGAAGAGAAAGTTTTTTGAAAAAGAAAACTTCTTTTTCCATAAAATACTACACAAATTTGATTTTATTTCACTGTTTCTTTATAAAAAAACCAGTGACCAAGATTTCTTTTAAATGATCTGTGAATGAAATTAATATTATCAATTTTCAAGAAAATCAATATTGATTTTTGAAAAAGATGATAAGAATAAGTATATATATGCTTTTTTTGATTGAGGTTTTATTTTTTATTAACTCTGTACGCATTTTATTCAAGTTTTTACAACATGATTTTCCAACCTTTTTGTGTGTTGATTTCTATGTACTGAGTTAGTTTTATTTTTAATTGACAGTGACTTAGGAGCTCAGATAGATGGCTACATTGCTGTGATTGCACACACACTTGTGGTCGGTGCATCAAAGGTTGGTGTCTCTCTGATCTTCGAATTAAAAGAGATAGCAGGGCTCAACATTAACGCTTGTCCAGTATCAGTGAAAGAAAAATTACTGACATGTAGATATTACTGGGCACTTGTCCGATTGGACAAGTATATTTTACAGCTTATTTATTTTACATATTAAACCACAAATGTTAAATAAACAAAGAAAAACAGAAGTAAGATTTTTTTGGCGATATTTCGATATTTCTTCATATGTATTGATATGCGTATCGTCCTGACAGATAGCTCAATATATAGATATCTCGATATATCGTCCCAGCCCTAGTATCTTCGTAACTGGTGTATCTGAGAACTGCAGATGATGTAATTATTTTTTTAAAAATTCTTTTCTTTTATAGGAAAATAAAGTTAAGGGAAGGAAAGCAGATGTCATCATGGCAGCACATTTAGCTTCAGAAGCTGCCCTTAGGATAGTCAAACCAGGCAATGAGGTAATTAAAAAGTCAGAAGTGACCAGGATCTTTTTTAAATCCTGGACAAATAATCAGGTTTCCATGTTCTGAAAATAATGATAAAATAAAGATTATTATTATTCCTCTATTTTGCTGTATACTGCTACATTGGCTAAAATGCTAAACAGTTTAGAGATTGCTGACAATTCCTCCTCTTGTAGAATAATTTGGTGACTGACGCTGTACAGAAAGTTGCCGAGTCATACAAATGTAAACCCATTGAAGGTGAGAATGTGTAAGATTAACAAACACCTGCCATTTTGTGGTGTGTCAGTTGAATTCTCCAGTATTTGTGTGCAGTGTCTTGGCCATGATACTTTAATTAATCTATTTCTTGCTAGGAATGCTTTCACATCTGTTAAAGAAGCATGTTATTGATGGGGAAAAGGCAATAATTCAGAATCCCTCAGAAGCACAAAGGTACGTTTCATCAGTTAAAAAAATAAATGTATTCATCTGTATTTGATATTAAACTGTACTGATTGGGCCATCTGTAAAAAAAATTGTTTAACCCAATCCTGACTTGTAGGTTATTACTAAGAATAATCTGATAGTTTTATATACGCACATTTTGATCTGATTTTAGTGAAAATGCAATGCGTTTACAATCAAGTGGATAAAAAACTTATTGTCATTCTTAAAGTTGATGTTTAAATTTTAGGAAAGAACATGAAAAGTGTGAGTTTGAGACATATGAAGTGTACGGAGTGGATGTTTTAGTCAGCACAGGAGAAGGCAAGGTGAGGTGGAATTAAACAATAGTCATGTTTGAATACGATTATACCTATATATAAAATAGAGGAAACATTTCAAACCATTTTCTTGAAATTAATTTTTGTTTAAATTGGGATGTAATGAAATGCATTATTAAATTTTAACCACTAATTTGACAGAAAGCATCTGAATCTGACATTACATCTTTATGTACAGGGTAGGGAACAGGAGACAAGGACAACAGTGTATAAAAAGAAAGATATTATCTATCAACTGAAAATGAAGGCCTCACGACGTAAGTATGGGATTTATATTCTACAAATGTCTGGTTCATATCATTGGAAGTTTTCATCTTGATAAATCAACTCTGCAATGTACATGTAAATATAAGGAATAATTGTTTAGTGTCTTATTTTTCGGATTCATGATGTGATCAATTGACTGGCTTGTGTGATAATTTGCATAAACACCGAAGGCGTTTGTACTGAAAATTATCATGCAAGCCAATCGATTGATTGTCATTAAACCAAAAAAATCTATTTTTACATGCTCTTGATTTCGCAAATCAAAGTGCTCTAAGCCCAGCTTCTGTCTCTATTTGCATCGCCCAGCACAAGGTTTTTTTTTAACAAAGCCTTTCGATGAACCAGTAGGACAAGGACATTGGAAATGAAAATATTTGTAAATGTGATTGCTGTATACAATTCAGAATTTATAAGACACAGTAAAACATGCTAATAGCAAGTACCAGGGACAAGCAAATTATAGATTTGATCTAATATTTTATAACTGATCAGGGTTTCAGATTGAAATAATTAACTATAGGACATATGGCATATTTACCAGAAAAGTTATAGGCCATTCTGTCCTAAACTTCCTAAAACTATAGGCCAATAGAAAAGTTAAACTTACTCAGATTTCTCTCAGACTTTTACAACAAATTATTTAATAACATAAAATATTCAAAAATGTTTATTAATTCTTTTTTTTTAATAAAGTGGAAAATAACATTTGTTTCTTTTAAACAAAATCAATTTATTGAAACAGAATGGGAATTGGGTTTTTTTTTTTTTAATTCAATTCAATGGGTGTTTTATTGATATTAGTACAACCTTTTATTACATGTACAGTCATGTATTAATTTCTTATTGTTACAAGTTTTAAAAAAAGTTATCCAGAAATTAGACTTGTATTTCTCATTATAAATATACATGTAATTACGTTTCCAGATTGTCTAGATTAAAAATGATTTCCTTTGTATAGTAAAACCTTGCTGTATTTTCCGTTTCCTGTAATTAGTCCGATCCCATGTTCAATCATGGCGGTAAAAATATCAACATGACATGGATTCCTTCGATGTTTTAAACATTCATCACTACTTTAATGCTCATTGCACTTGGATTTGGAAATAAAACTAGAGTATTTTTTGTCAAGATCTAATACCCAACTGTCATTGGCTGATTGAATCGGCAGTTGCAAAAAGTATTGAAAAAAACTAATCGGATCTGAATGGGGAAAATGCAATATGACTGGCCTTTACATAGAGAAATTAATCGGCCATTATGTCTGTTCATTGTTAAACTTATGGGCCATTTTGGCAGGTAAATTTGATTTTTTCCTGCCATTTTGAATTTTTATCGGCAAATGGCCGATGGCCGACGCAAATCTGAAACCCTGACTGATATTAAATAATATGTTTTTAGATTAACACATTCCAGATCTTACACACTACACGTCATAATAATTTAACATACATGATCACTGTATCTGTAATAAATTCGTTCAAATTCAAATAATAGGTCATTCTACAAATGTATAATAAATATTTATATTTCAAAATAGTCAAATAAACTGAAAATTAGCCCCAAAAATAAATTACTTTTGGATAAATCCATAAAAACTTATAACAGCACTATTGAATGTGGACGTTTGGAAAACCATTCATAAAAAGATGAGGTCTCTTTTAACATATAATGATAATATGTTGTACAATGGGGTTCTTCAATAAACAAGATAAACTCGTGTAAACTAGCGTATCTACCGGACAGGACCATGATGAAAATGACACAGAGTTTCTCATCCACTGAAACTCTGGTTTTAATGTTCTTTAAAAACAAAGAAATTGTCTCCCTTCAAGCCACTTTTTAAAGTATCGCTGATAGCGAAATTTCAGTTGTACAATTGTCCTTTTTCTATTTAATTTAATTGTACACGTTTTATGGAGTCTGTCCTCCATGCACCATCAGTAAAATATATGAAGATTTTGACTTTAGTCTTCTGCATTTTCTGCTGATTCTGCCATTGATTTTCCTGCTTTCTTCTTCTTCTTTTTGGCTGCCTTCCTTGATGCAGACTGAGAAAGCAGGGCCTGTTGAATTAAAATATTAAGTCTGAATACTTCACAAATGGTGGAAATAAATAACTCTGCATTATGTCCAATGCATATTAAGATTACATATAACTGATTACAAAAACACATTACAATCTTTCTTGGTTGTAAGGATGTTAGCTTCCTCAAAATGCTCCATCTATTTTCAAATAAAGCACAAACATGAAGAGACAATTACTTTCACCCATCTAGGGAAGGGCTAGTCCATGCAGAAATCTAACCCCGGATACTGGGTTGAAACAATACATGCTTTTAGTACATGAGGTCAAAAGGCCTGAAGTCATTCTTCTAATTATATACACTCTGTAGTAACAACCAATCATATCTGTTGGAAGTCTCATGGTGTTCTATATATTGAGATAGAGTTTTGAAATTCTAAAAGTAGATCAATGTGACCTGCACAAGCTGACAAGATTGGTGATGCTGAACCTCTTTTTTATCTTAAAAGTTCAGATAAATTGACATTTTTCATACTTCTGCTACTTTTTGAGAAGGCAATTATTGTTCCAAGTTACATGCCTGTACGTATTCTGGAACTTTGAGAAGGCTTTGTCAGCTTTCCGGAGTTTCTTCCTTGTAATGAATCCTCTCCATATTGTCTGAATCACTATAGCTGCTCGGGCAAATCTCTGTTTCATATAAGAATAATAAGTTCTCAATAATGAATCTTCTATAGAGGACACAATAGGGGTGTGTATTTGTTATAAAATACTGGAAAGTGCAGATTTGTTTATGTTGATTTTAAATTACAAATATCTATGGAACTGGCTGAAGAGCCTCTTGCATCAAAGAGTATATCTAATATACTAAATAGTGCATGTAGTTGAGGTTAACAAAGAAAAACAATCATCCTTTAAAATCTTGTGCCTAGACTCGCAATAGTTATCAAAGGGGGAAACTTTCCATGTTAATACCCTCAGTTTCATGCATAATTAATCATAATATACCAAAAATTTATATATTAAATACAAAAAACTGAGAAGCATGTGCATACAGATTCTGATCAGCAATCAACATTTTTTCTTTAAAATAACACCAGTTGTTAAATAAAACTAACAGTTGCTATGAGACAGATATATATATATATATATATAGAGAGAGAGAGAGAGAGAGAGTGATTACTTCCGATTCTGCTTGTTTGGCGTTTCCAGCCTGTAACATCATCATGAGTTCCCGTAGATCACGTCCAAATCCGGCATTCTCCCATTTGTTAAGAATAGGCTTCAATCCTCTATAAAAGGTATCATATATTAACTTAATCAATTCCATATTAAAAAATATCATAGGCCTATAGTATCAATTGAATATGTCAAAATTTGACTTTTGTACCATTCCAAATTACTACTTATTTTTCATCTTCATTTTTTTTTAAAACCTCGAGTAGAACCAAGACTTAAGACAACATATATTCTAGATAATTTATGTATATTTAATATACATAATATTATATACATTGTATACATGTGCCTATATAAGTTAATATATTCCATACAGTAAAGTTTGTAAAATTAAGAGATGGACTTACTTGTATCTAGTACAGAGAACATCAATCATTGGCTTATGTATATCACAGATTTTTAAGACACATTTGGTAGCAGACCTATGAAAATCAAGATTGAAAAATATCTCTGAAATTCTAATTTGCAGTTAAATCTATAATTGAAAAATAACACTGTGAAACATATTTTTAGGAAATGGTATGAGTTAATAAAAAAAACCTTTAATTTTATAATTGTATTAAGATTGGGTAAGGTAATAAAAAAATACAAAAAATGTCTTTAAAAGTGAGAACATTGACATTTACAAAGTAAAAGTTTTCGAACATTCAACCAGAGAGAGTTTTAGAAGAATAGGGCAGGGCCCTGGTGGGGGCCCAGGGGGCGAAGCCCCCGGAAGCTCATGGATATTTAAGGTTTTATACATCAGAAAATTACCTAAAAAGTTTAATTTTTACAATCATACTTTTACCAAATATTAACAAAAAATGCCGAGTTTTTACGATACACTTATAATCCCAAAATTCTATTTTTTAAAAGCATTTCGTGTAATCCTATCATAAGGCAAACCATTTTCAACAGTGGTAATCTTGCAATATGTGTTGAGTTCAGAAATCACAACTGAACCTTAAATTTGTGAGGATGATATACCGGTAATTGATTTTTTCAGAATTTTTTCACGATGCAGTGTGAAAGTAACAATCAAAATGAAAAGTACCACATGAAAAAACATATCTGCTTTAATTTGATCAATTCCGAATGATAATTTTCATACTGAAATACTGTATATACTCACATTATGTACCATAATAAGTGCCACGGTTCAGTTATTTTTTCAAACATTTTTTCCTTATTGTAGCAACTTTATAATAACATTGCTGCAAGACTGTTTTGAAAATTTTCTGACGAAAGAGAATTTATTGTGAAAGGCAGGAAAACCTTGGAGAGATTTATAGGCAGAAAATTCAATGTTCTATATAGTAGTTGCTATAAAATTTATTTTACAAGTTAAGACTTTTTTTTAAAATCATTTTTACTACGAATTATAAATATTTGAATTCTATAAACCCCTTTATCCATACACCGAAAATATTCTCCATTTGTAACATATTAAAAATTTAATTGTTTTGAAATGATAGTTCGACTTTGCAGTTACTTATTAGGGGAATAGGAAAATAAAACGGATTAAATTATTTGACTTATTTGCTTTTACTTTGAATTGACACAACTTTACAATTCGCCCTTGAAATTCTAAAATGATTTTTTAAAACGATTTATATGTACTCTGTTTCAAAGATAGAAGCGTAATATATTACCGGTATTTTATCATATTTATATACGTAGAGGTAAACAGATCTGTCATTTTAAAATAATCTATTTTAATTTAATCTTGTATTGGACTTCTGATATGTTTTTCTTTCTTTTTTTCATTATTTCTTGTAAAACAAATTTTGTGTGCAAAATCTGTGTATTCATTTGCGTTTTTGCGTAAAGGGCGCTACGCCACTGAATTAACGAACAGTATTCAAGCTGAAAAGTCCATATGATAAAACAATACAAAATAGGAGCAGAGCAAACACAGACTTCCAAAACATCAGAGGTGGGATCAGCTGCCATGGAGGAGTGAGCATCCCCTGCCGTGTGCACCTTGTCATGTTCGGGAGCCACTCATCAGAGTTAATGATATACATGTATGACCATTTGTGCGATGTGTGTCAAAATATACTAGGAATACGGATTGTATCTCAAGAACATCTTGGCCAATATGATTCAGAGGCATTTGTTTATTTCTAAAAATGGGGACGTCATTTTTAAAAATTGGAGATAATAACGAAAATGAACAGAAAAGAACCAAAAGGCAGATTATTACCAACGTGAGGATACGTTCATTATGTTGTAGATAAATATTGTGAGAGTATCACCATGTGGCAAGTTAAGTTTTTTTTAGCTCACCTGAGCTGAAAGCTCAAGTGAGCTTTTCTGATTTTATTTTGTCCGGCGTCCGTCTGTCTGTCTGTCCGTCTGTCTGTAAACTTTTCACATTTTCGACTTCTTCTCAAGAACCGCTGGGTCAATTTCAACCAAACTTGCCACAAAGTATCCTTGGGTGAAGTGGATTCAATTTTGTTCAAATGAAGGGCCACACCCTCATTCAAGGGGAGATAATTTGGAATTAATGAAAATGTGGTGGCATATTTTAAAAATCTTCTTCTCAAGAACCACTGTGCCAGGAGAGATGAAACTTATGGGGAAACAGTGTAGATTCACGTTTGTTCAAATCATGACCCCCAAGGTAGGGCGGGGCCAAAATGGCCGACCAAAGTTTTACATAGAAATATATAGGAAAATTCTTTAAAAATCTTCTTCTCAAGAATGACAAAGCCATAATTCATCATATTTATATGGAAGCATGCTCAGGTAGTGTAGATTCAAGTTTGTTCAAATTATGCCCCCGTGGGTAGGGCGGGGCTAAAATGGCCAATCAAAGTTTTACATAGAAATATATAGGAGAATTCTTTAAAAATCTTCTCCTAAAAGGATGACAAAGCCATAATTCATCATATTTATATGGAAGCATGCTCAGGTAGTGTAGATTCAAGTTTGTTCAAATTATGCCCCCGTGGGTAGGGCGGGGCTAAAATGGCCGACCAAAGTTTTACATAGAAATATATAGGAAAATTCTTTAAAAATCTTCTTCTCAAGAATGACAAAGTCATAATTCATCATATTCATATGGAAGCATGCTCAGGTAGTGTAGATTCAAGTTTGTTCAAATCATGACCCCTGGGGGTAGGGCGGGGCCAAAATGGCCGACCAAAAATTTTACATAGAAATATATAGGAAAATTCTTTAAAAATCTTCTTCTCAAGGATGACTACGCCATAATTCATCACATTCATATGGAAGCATGCTCAGGTAGTGTAGATTCAAGTTTGTTCAACTCATGACCCCCGGGGGTTGGCGGGGCCAAAATATCCGACCAAAGTTTTTAAAGATATATATAGAAAAAATTCTTTAAAAATCATTTTCAAAAAATTAGCAAATCCATGATTGGTCATGGGACTACTTTTGGATTTAAACTTTACAATAAAAAGCCATTTTCTACTTTTTCCTACCCTTAGTGCTCAGGTGAGCGATGTGGCCCATGGGCCTCTTGTTTAAAACTATGATAATTGCCTACGAAAGGAAAAGGAACAGAGGCCCATGGGCCACAGTGCTCACCTGAGCACTATGGCTATGAAAAAAGCAAAAATCAAGCAAGCAAATGTTGAGAAGCTTCAATGTATGTCCTGACTTATCCCTGAGAGGGGGAGGAGTGTAATGATTTTAATTACTTCAAATCTGTACTAACTAAGAATGTTTACATACTATTATATCCTTCATTTGAACAGAATTGAAACCCCTTTACCAAAGGATGCTTTGTGGCAAGAAGTACAGACAGACATACTACAGACAAATTGTAATCAGAAAAGCTTAATTACTTGAGCTTTTATTCAACTCAGATGAGCTAATAATCAAATCTGGTCAGTTGATGCATTTTGGGATTTCATGTCACGACTCAAAAGTAGGTCACAGTGACCTATATTTTGATATCAGGTATTGATTTTTGTACTTTTATCTCGATATCTAGGAAACTGAGAGGCTTCGAGTAAGAGTATTTTGTTATTTGATAAGTCAAATGGATTTTGTCAACTAAAAAGCAGAACACTGTAACTTTTATTTATGAATTTCATAATTTTATCTCAATTATTATGATACTTTAGGTAATCAGTACACTTTGTAAAATGAGTGTACACTACCAAGAGATTACAGCATCATGACGCATCCAAAACTTTTTTCTATAAAACTTCAAAAGGTTGATCAATCCACAAGGGTCGGTAACAATACTATATTAGAATTTACGTAATCACTATATATACAAAACTCAAAACTCTTTTGAATACATAGTTATACATAAATTCAAAAATAGAATGTTACCAGCCCTGATTAATCTGTCTACTCTCTGAAATCCTTTGACTTTTCATAACAATTTTACACAAGTTTGCGTTTACCAGGGGGGTCCAAGGCAACTTTTCTCTTGCTTCAGTATATAAATTTTAATAATCTTGCAAATTCCAGGGAGGGGTGGTCCTGACCCCCCCCCCCCCCCCCCCCCCC
>PRKT01000008.1:3883649-3896499 GCA_003671525.1 Saccostrea glomerata
CCCCCCCCCCCCCCTCTCTAGGTCGGCACATGTCTATAACCATAAATACAGTTGATAAGTCCTTAGTTGGGGATACAGATTATATTAAAGTTCAATTATAACACTTATGTCCTTTATTTTTCATTCCCAAAGGAAGTTTATTTCTAATATAATCATGGTACTCTATAAAATAAAAAAAAGAATATCACAGAAATGCTAAAATAAGATGTAGTCCTCCTCTTCATATTCCTGATCTTGTAATTCATCACGGAGCTTTTTCCACCACGGCTGCCGTAATAAACGTAATGTTTCTATGTGATCAGTCCTGGCTTTGGTTGCTATTGGTAACACATTACTAGAATACATTTCAACGTCCTTTTCTCCTGCATCTTTTAAAGGAGGTGCCACTGAAATAAAGCAAAATAACGGTAAATGTTTTTTATACATGATATACTTTGTGTACTAGTACAATGTATGTACTTCAGATTTCGCTGACTTTTGAATTTGTCTTTTATGTAATACAACACAACAATTATTCCATTTTAAAAACGCGGTACACATGTACAAGTAGTAACGAATTTGGTGATTAGGGATGTACAGTTTTTAAGTGCCTGAATCCCTACCAGTGATACTTACATGACAGAAGCTCCGAGTCGGTGTCCAATCTCGCTAGCAGTGCTTCTCGATGGGCGTGCTTTTCTCTTGTACTTTTTAGTGTAACATAATGTCTTTGTAACATTTCAGCGGCTTTTTTGTGAACTTTTTCCAGATCTTCCCGTTTTGAATATTGAGGCTATTACAAAATAAAAATAAATATTGACTGTGCTTTCTCATTGATGCATTATCAGTTTAAGAAATCTGTTAATGAAATTAAAATATGGTTTCACTGAATCCATTCATCATTCAATTTTTTTCATGTCCCATAACCAGATTTTTCTTAGTAAAACTATAAAATTAACCAAGAAATGACAGATCAATAAGTTGTAAATTTTACCACAGGGGATATATACTGTAAACCAACTTTTATTCGCGTGCGAGAAATTTTCGCGAAGTTCGCGAGAGCCTCGTCATCGCGAACATTTATCGCCGCGAAACGGTCCTTAAAGTGAATGTGTCTATTAATAATAGATCAAAAAAGGGCTTGGTCGCGAAAATTAATCGTCGCGAATTAGTTTATCACTGGCAAATCGCGAAATAAAGTCGTCGCGAATAAAAGTTGGTTTACAGTACATGTACCAAGTCATAATTTCATGAGATACATACATGTATATCTATATGTATCTGCTAAAATTAGTTTTATGTTAATGAAATCTGGAGTCCAAAACCTAAAGAATATGTATTCCCATGATGATACTCGCCAGTTAGCTAACATCAGTGATAATCAGACTGTGCTCAGACATTGATGCTGACTAACTGCTATAGTCTTGCCTTGTTTTGATAAATGTTTAACACAGGGCATAACAAACCATCTACCGAGACTTACCGGATTTTCGTCCCTGAACTGTATTATCTGTTGTTGTAGCTCCACTCTTCTGTTTTCTGTCAATCCAGGCGGCTTAATTGTGAAATGAAATCTCTCTCTCTTCTTTCTCATCTTCTCCATCCATTTCCTCACCTGAAACAAATATCAGCTGAATCAACCTCAGAATTTCAAACATGGATAGCTTGGTTATAATGAATATGTTTAGGTGAGTTGGAATAAATCCCAACCACTTTTTTTAAATGTACATGTATTTAAACTCAATATCTTGAATCTCCTAAAATCTAAATGTATTATCTATTCAACATTACATTTGAGAGAATAAAGTTAAAGTGTTCACTATGATTCATTATTAATATTTATGGGGTTTTTAAGGTTTATTCTATTTTCTAACATTTAGGGAATGTTATGTATTTTTTCTGTCAGATATAAATTTGCACATATAGAACTAATTCCAAAAATTGTACTCAAATATTGCTGGTTATGTTTCAAATAATTCCTTACATGTATTTACAGGTTACATTGCTACTAACCACAATTACTGACAACATGATCTAAACAATAAAATGTTTGCAAATCCTACATGTACCTTTCTGAACATCTTGTTCTGACAGTATTAAAAATGACAAAATCCATTAAGGACTGAGTCTTCCTTACTTACCCCCCTTTGTATGATAATGGCTGCTTTGTAACGGTGGACGAGGACCTTTTTCTCATCCATCGTTTGGCGGGAGTGAAATCCTCGCCAATTCCTCTGGATTTTAATGGCTGCCTGAATCTGCTCATTCTGCAGGTACTTCTCAACATGAGCTATTTTTGAGGTATAATGATTTTTTTTTATATTTAATATATTTTTTCACATTTTAATAATAATGGACTTCTGAGAAAGAAATTTTGAACTATATAAAAATCTGTATAAATTGGTCAATCATCATCTCAAACAGAGGCTGGCTCCAATATAAGATCTCCTTTCATTACACTCCACTTCTACATCTACTCTTTTGCTCTTGGAATGTCTGAATCATTGAAAGATATACTTTTTGTTTTCGAAATAATCAATGAGGATGACTTT
The DNA here is from genome assembly GCA_003671525.1 of Saccostrea glomerata. Taxonomy (NCBI): domain Eukaryota; kingdom Metazoa; phylum Mollusca; class Bivalvia; order Ostreida; family Ostreidae; genus Saccostrea; species Saccostrea glomerata. Next base: position 3,886,181 of record PRKT01000008.1, read on the forward strand.
TTTCTTTAGGAATCACCATTATTGAGCCACCATGAGTTCTAGTTTTTGTTTAAATTTAAGAATTTATTAAGCCAACATGAATTTTAGATTTTATTCTGTTGGAATACCTATTAGCATCATATTACACTTATAAATACCCTTTTGTTCTAAGAAAATCTGAGCCATGAGATCTACTGATTTGTTGTAGATAATTTTCTATTGCTTTACAGATTGACCTTATTGACATACCCGCTGGCAATATTTCTATCGTGTGGAGTTGCTTTTCTTTGAATTCTCTCAGAATCTTTTGTCTGTTGAGCTTCAGTCTCCTCTCCAGTTCTAGAGCTTGTCTCGCCTCCTCCTTCCTTCTCTCCATCACAATTTGTCGCCTCCTGAAAGTGGTATGTACAAAGGAATTATAATATTAATAAAAATGGGAAATATGAGAATTTATCAATATAAAACATAAACCAGAAGTCTCTGTCGAGACTGAAGCTCTACTGGTTTGAACTTATAGCAAAGGAAGAGAAAAGTACTTAAGCAGCTTAAAATGTCTTTAAAAGTGAGAACATTGACATTTACAAAGTAAAAGTTTTCGAACATTCAACCAGAGAGAGTTTTAGAAGAAATTATGATAGAACATGACTACTTACGAAGCTATGGCAGCATCTTTGTTGACAGTAAGTTTGTAGATCAATTCATCCATAATGCTGAACTTCAGTTTCTTGTCAATTTTATTTATAACATTTCTACGAAGAAAATTTTGTAAATATCAAAGTGATTTTGATTAATCTATTAACAGGAGATTTCAATTCATTTTGATTATTTATTAAATAATTGTTTGAAATTTGAAAATGCACATTTACATAAAAATGCACTTTTTATAAAGGAAAAATATTTTCACATTCTAAATTAGATTTTTGGACTATTTTGGGTGAAAAGTATGAAAAAAGGAGAAAGGGAATCAATATGTCACCCACATGACAAACTGGATACAAAATGAACAGACAATAACTGCATAATAGTTACTTGTTACATCGTAGAATTTTGGGTAGAAGTTCCATTACTCCCGAGACAGTACTGGGGTCATCGGATATAAGTAACTGTAATAGCCATGGACTCTCCAGAACTGTCATAAATAGAAATCGTTATAATGTAATCAGACATAAATAACTGTAACAGCCAGGGACTCTCCAGAACTGTCACAAATAAATCTACTGTATTATATATAATATAAAGTACCTGGGATTCTTTTGTTATTATAACATTTTTTGTGAAAAGAAGGGAAATTTATTTTCATTCTTTCATAATTTCTCACTTATTTATTTTCGCTACAAAAATGTTATCAAATATGAAAATATATGTAGTGTGCACCTTTTACGTCAAGCATCTTTTAAAAGATCATATCATTTTAAAGTAATTTCATTTACCTTTTTCTTTTAACATTTGCCTTACCTTTTTATAAAAACTGAGTGTACAAAATTGTCACCGTAAAATATATGTTACAGAGAATAAAGCCTTTATTTGACCAACCTTCTGAAGCCAGTTCTGGATATCCGTATGTTATCTGAGCTATTGATTCTAAAACTCCCTTGTAACACATCATTAGTCTCTGTCTGTCTTTTTGTAGACTCTGAAAGTTGATACTTATGATTGTACTATTATCATTGTTTTGATTGAATCAAATTGTTATAAAAAGCAAATAGATCTAAGAGTAAAAAACATTAAGCTTTTTTTTCTGTTGTTGAGAACAATTAAACACAACTGTATAGTACAAGGGTCATGAAGTAGTTTAGAATTAAGTCAGAAATTTATACAAATCATCTTTTAAAAATTGTTTGATAATACATGTAAATAAATTTCAATTTTTGTTAAAAATGGTTTACTTCCCAAACTGTTATATAAATTTCAAGTGTCACTTAATGATAAGCATCCATTTTAGAAATAAAAACATTATTGAATCTTAACTGTCTCTAGTCTTTGATTTGTGCTTTTGTGACTGAAAGAGTGAAATATGTCATTGTAGACACTGATTATTATCTGAACAGTGAGGATCATACCGGTCTGTCTGGAATATTGCCATGTCTTGCTTGTATCCTCCTTGTGACCAAAAACAAATTATTGATGGCTTCTGGAAGAAATTCCTCAGTATACTTCTTCTTTTGGGATTCTTCTTCAAGATCTATACCTAGGCATATTTGACTGAATAAAATATAGTAAAAACCATTAAATAAATATATATAACATTTTGTTTCATACCCACTGAAAGTAAAAGTAACTGAATCCAATTCTATGCACGGTTGTGCATTATTGTTTTTTTTTTTTGTGCAATGCAAAACCATTCTAATTTAGTTCATAACTATTGCAACTTTTCATAAATATTAATATTTTCCTCAACACTTTCAACATGTTAAAAAGATTTTAAAGAAAAATTTAAAATGATGTTGTTAACTGCATGTATAAAACTGATTTCTTCATGACATTTCAAAGGAACTACACAGACATACAATTTGTTACATCACCATTTAAATTAAACATGTCATTCCACATGATCAAGTTTTTATAATAATTAAGAATAATACAAATCCAAAAAGAAAGAACTTTTAAGAATTATGAAAATATTTCACCTGAGAATAGCTGATAATGATGCTGCAGTCTGCCAGTCTCCGTCAATAATGCTGAAATCCTGTTTCAGAATTAGCACAAGTACTTGGAGAATATTGAATTCCCAGCATTCATTTCTAATTCTGATTCCATCCTTGCTTCCTTTTGGTGCTGATGCTAGTATTTCTGTACAGAAAAATGTCTATGGTTTGATATGAGTAGATAACAGGGTAACAGGTTCGTTCGCCCAATCTACCTGTTTTTGGGAGTCCGTTCGCGCAGAGTCCGTTCGCCCGAAATATTTTTCGCCCAATATCTTGTTCGCCCTATATTTAGTTCGCCTAATACTTATATAATATACTTATATAATATAAACTCATATGAAGTCAAAAATAACATATATCTTTTTTTCTATTTATTTCCTTTACGAACTTGGGATATTTTTTCTAAAACTCTGATACGAGGAACAATGATTATTAAGTCTTAATCAATTTTTGACGACTTAGTGTTTGCACTATAGTTAATTGGATGATTAATATGATGAATATCAATGTTAATTAGGGAATCGATACATCCGTGTTATTTTTAAGAATTGCGCTATGTTTTGAAAACAAAGGACTGAGACGTTAATAAGGTCCATTATAGAATGGAACAACAGATGTTGAAGGTTTTACCTTTGAAGAATCTCCCTTTGATCTCAAAAAATGATTTATTTGGAAAGAAATTCTACATTAAATGAGGGCGAACTGACCCTGTGCGAACAAGTTTTAAGGCGAGCGGACTCTGGGCGAACGGGAAATCGGGCGAACGAACATGGAACAAGATAACAGTTCAAAATATTCAGTGATATTTTTTATAATGAAAATCATCAAATTGTCAAAAATTTTAGAAATAAAATAATTAATCGGTGCATCGGGCATCATTGCATTCATGACCAAACTTGTCTGTACAACAAAGACATCTTTTAAGAAAAAGTTACCCCTCAAATTTAACAGAAGTATGGGAGTTCCTCTGTCTTTTGTCTCTGCAATTTCAGCTGCTAAATTTATGATTCTTTTGTCCCTCACTGGACTTCTTAACCTCGCAGACATCGCACAATGAAACGTTGAAGTCCAGGAGGAATGAGAAATGTTTACAATGTGTCAATGTTAAACTGACGCTTGATCAGGATCCAATATGGGCTTGTATATTTTTATGCGGATCGAATAAAAACTATTTTTAAATAGGTCTTTCAATGTAATTTTTGCAAAATTTCTAAACACCAATTTACCTATTGAAAATTTCTTTAAGCGGCAATATTCAAAATTATTTTTTTATTTCTAAAAGGAAACTCAACTTCACGTATCGGAATTTAAGATTGTTTACGCATTTGGTTTTAAGTTTTACATGAATGGCGCCAGAATGTAAACACTTTCTTTTTCTACAATGAGATTCAGGGGTAAAATAGCTGACATTGGTTGTATTCAGCATTTCACAAGTAAGTCTTTAATACACACTGCCTCAAACACATATAAAATATACTTTAAAACGTCGATTTACCACAGCATGGCAGCAATCTGAAATTTTAGAAATAAGTTGCAAATAAAAAAAAAAAACTTAGGCCCTAAGGATGTTATTAAAATTGTTTGAAAGTTACATGGAGAGCATGTGCATGTAGCAGGATTTAAAGTGAATTTCAGTTTGGATAGCTAAGAGATGACAGCACCTGACTTGGTTCTTGTGTTTAATTTCTGGTCCATCCATGATACGTCATCTCCTTTCCTGCCACTTAGGAATTGCTGTCTGTTACTATGTTAATAATGGACTATAAACATGTGTGATGTTATATGTGACATATAGATTATCTTACTGTGAAAGAATTTAACCTTTTAACTAATACAGTTAATTTTCGGTATCTCGAAATACAGATACCTCAAATACCATGGATATGTCAAAGTCATTTGAAGGACCATCTATATATACTTATTCCTTAAATATTTTACCCTGAATATCACAAATCCATGGTTATCTCGAAGTTTTTTCTTGGTCCCTTCATGTTTGAGTAAACAAGGTTTGACTGTATATCTTTTCTAGAATTAAAAGCAATGACTGATATCAAAACATGGTTGCATGTATATACATTGCATTCATTTACACAAACTTCATATAATCATTAATATTTTTTCACTTAATTTTCAGGAATCATTGGTACTTTGTCGAAGTTGATAAAAGTATGTGTACTAAGAATAACCCCCGGTAACTGGTACTTCATTCTGTCAGAGAAATTAGTCAATGGAGGGGTACATATCTGGTGTGAGCTTCCTCAGGTAAATACTCTTGTAAATTTTATTATATTTTGAAATGTTTTTCTGAATCAACATATCATTTTTTCCTTTTTAACAGATTTTACTCATTAGCACATGTTAATATATAACAAGAGGCCCAGGGGCCACAGTGCTCACCTGAGCACATCAGCTAGGAAAAACACATATCAGATCAGACCTGAAAGTTAACTTAAGTCATACTTGTGCCTTACAAAACTAGAACTACAATACAAACCACAAAATTACTAAGATTCTTCATCTTGTCTACAACATTTTTCAGTAACTTCAGCTGTGGCATGGCAATAGTAACCTAAAAATACATTAGACCATGTTCATATACAGATTGGTCATCACTGAAATAAGCTGCTTTTAGTTCTTCCTAGATGCATTAAAATTAACAACAAAAGTTCAAAGGTCAACAATGGTCCGTACTTTCTGACTGGGTTAGATATAATTAAATGACTAAAAATGTTTTTATTGTTATACTAAATATTCCAATTTCCACACCAGTATTTCAATTTACCTACTAGATAACACAGTAATAATTAACTTGTAAACATAATTTCCAGTTTCTATTTACATCAAACTGCGGTACTTCAGGTTCCTCGTAGTCGGCCCAATTCCTGCGGGGAATCACCGTCACAGGGATGTCATGGACAACAGTTCTAGAGTGGGACGATAAGGTGGGCTGAAAGGATTCTCAAAAAGTTCCATCAAAGATGCCCCATTCCTTTCTTTTTTTAGCTTCATAAATTACTTATAGGACCATGTTTAAAAAATGTTGCACAAGTTTGTGAGACACAGGCAAAAAGATTCTTACAAGATCCACTTCAAATGTCAGACAAGGAGCGTGTTTCTTGGTCAGTTTGATTTTGATCCACTTGGCATTCTGTGCTGTCTTCAGGGCTTTCATCAGATTCTCTGGTGCAACTTCCAGGAAAATTTCATTGGCCTCTTCTGAGACACCCTCCATGGCATATTCATCAAAGAAATGACCCTTTATGAATTAATGTAAAGTCCAACACAATATGATATGTAAATGCACTTCATCATTATTAAGGATTTGACATTTTTAGGGCTGTCAGCTAATAGAGAGATAGGAATTTAATTCATCATAGTGTTTACTATTATGCCTAATTTCACTTCGAAAAGAAGGATTTTGTTAGCCATTGATCGCATATAATATGTCACTTTATCAAAAATCAAAAATCAAATCACAAAAACTAATCTAATTCACTAGTTTTTGGATCAAAATCAACATACATGATCAGCATAATACACAAATATTGTGGAATGAGTTTTATCTCAAATAGCAGACTTAAAATGCTTGGAACATTTGATTCCCTTTTTTAGCTCACCTGAGCTGAAGGCTCAAGTGAGCTTTTCTGATCAAAATTTGTCCGTTGTCTGTTATATATATTAATTGTGCAGTAAGTATGATGACCATGTACATAAATAAAATAAGAAGCACAAGCAACTGACAGATACAGTTTCATTTCCAGTAATGCATATCACTGTGTCTAGAGTCCAAACAGCATAAGCAACATTAATGCCATTGTTTTCCTAGGTAGAGATAAAGTACTCAGCTCCCAAAGCAGTGACGGATCAAATCCTGATCCACAGCAGTTCTCAGACGCTCGGATTGATATCCGGAAGTTTGCTCAGTTCTTATCCGGACAGCAAGTCAATCCAACCAAAGTCATCTGTAGTAAGTGTTTTATTTTACGAGCAGGTCAAGGAATGTTTTATTTAGCAGTTCCTATTAAGTCAATGTATGTTTTATTTTGTTTTTAGCTCACCTGAGCCGAAGGCTCAAGTGAGCTTTTCTGATCACATTTTGTCCGGCGTCCGTCTGTCTAGCTGTCCGTCTGTCTGTCCGTCTGTCCGTCTGTCTGTAAACTTTTCACATTTTCGACTTCTTCTCAAGAACCGCTGGGCCAATTTCAACCAAACTAGCCACAAAGTATCCTTGGGTGAAGGGGATTCAAGTTTGTTCAAATGAAGGGCCACGCCCTCATTCAAGGGGAGATAATTGGGAATTAATGAAAATTTAGTGGCATATTTTAAAAATCTTCTTCTCAAGAACCACTGTGCCAGGAAAGATGAAACTTATGAGGAAACATCCTCAGGTAGTGTAGATTCAAGTTTGTTCAAATCATGACCCCCGGGGGTATGACGGGGCCAAAATGACCGACCATTGTTTCACATAGATATATTTAGGAAAATTCTTTAAAAATCTTCTTCTCAAGAATGACAAAGCCATAATTCATCATATTTATATGGGAGCATGCTCAGGTAGTGTAGATTCAAGTTTGTTCAAATCATGACCCCCCGGGGTAGGGCTGGGCCAAAATGGCCGACCAAAGTTTTACATAGAAATATATAGGAAGATTCTTTAAAAATCTTCTTCCCAAGAATGACAAAGCCATAATTCATCATATTTATATGGAAGCATGCTCAGGTAGTGTAGATTCAAGTTTGTACGAATCAAGACCCTGGGGGGTATGGCGGGGCCAAAATGGCCGATCAAACTTTTACATAGAAATATATAGGAAAATTCTTTAAACATCTTCTTCTCAAAAATGACAAAGCCATAATTCATCATATTCATACTGAAGCATGTTCAGGTAGTGTAGATTCAAGTTTGTTCAAATCATGACTCCCGGGGGTAGGGCGAGGCCAAAATTGCCGACCAAAGTTTTACATAGAAATATATAGGAACATTCTTTAAAAATCTTCTTCTCAAGAATGACAAATTCATAATTCATCGTATATATATGGAAGCATGCTCAGGTAGTGTAGTTTCAAGTTTGTTCAAATCATGACCACCCGGGGTAGGGGGGGGGGGGGGGGGGGGGCAAAATGGCCGACCAAAGTTTTACATAGAAATATATAGGAAAATTCTTTAAACATCTTCTTCTCAAGAATGACAAAGCCATAATTCATCATATTTATATGGAAGCATGCTCAAGTAGTGTAGATTCAAATTTGTTCAAATCATGACCCCCAAATCAAATCATGGCCAACCAAAGTTTTTAGAGATATATATAGGAAAATTCTTTAAAAATCATTTTCTAAACAATAGCAAATCCATGATTGGTCATGGGACTACTTTTGGATTTAAACTTTACAATAAAAAGCCATTTTCTACTTTTTCCTACCCTTAGTGCTCAGGTGAGCGATGTGGCCCATGGGCCTCTTGTTTCTTTTAGGAGCAGATAAAGGATTGTTTTTAATATTTAGTGCTTTGGAGTAGGTCAAGGATTATTTTTTTCAAGATCTTTTAACTCATATGAGCTTTCTGCATAAATATATTGATGAGTATTTTTCTTAAGTTATTATTTTGCAGTGTGATTTCCATTTGTGGTAAAATGTAAAAAAAAAAATATAATTTGCTTGATGGAAAAGGCATGGGGGGGGGGGGGTCCCTCTAATTTCTATGTTTAATAATCTCTTTACATGTAATATTTCTTATAAGCTATCACAATCATTTCTTTTTCTTTCAGATATTGTACGAAGAAAAGTTGTCCATTTCTTTTTGCTGCATGATGATGTTTCATTGCAATATTTTATGCCAGTTGTGTCATCCTAAAGTAATAAATGCTATAAATTTATCTATTGTTTTGTTTCGGAGTTTCTTCATGCATGTATATGCATGTACATAGCAATTTTTTTTCACACAGTTATAAGTTTTAACATTGGTTTGTTTAATATCATGTGTTAAAGTATATAATTGTGGATAAAAAAAGTCTTTCTGAATAAAAAGAAAATGATAAAAAAAAATACTTTGGAGAGACAAGTACTTTCTAAAAATAGTTTTGGGAACTTAAGTTTTTTATGAAAAAGAATGTGAGTTGCTGTTCATAAACATCATTGTTTTATTGTTTTTTAATGTGGTCAAGCAGAGAATACTCAGATTTTCTAGCTCACCTGAGCCGAAGGCTCAAGTGAGCTTTTCTGATCACATTTGTCCGTCTGTCTGTAAACTTTTCACATTTTCGACCTCTTCTCAAGAACCACTGGACCAATTTCAACCAAACTTGCCACAAAGTTTCCTTGGGGGAAGGGGATTCAAGTTTATTTAAATGAAGGGCCACAACTATTTCAAGGGGAGATAATTAACGAGAGGCCCATGGGCCACATCGCTCACCTGAGTAACTTTTGTGATGCAGTTCTTTAGCAGATTTCTCCTCTTGTAATACCTATTGGTGCCCCCTACCCCCCTCTCCTGTCATGATATGAATAACTTAGAATTAACACTACCCCAGGATGCTCCCACATAGGTTTCACCTTCCTGGCCCAGTGGTTCTTGAATGACCAGTTTTAAAAGATTTTTCCTATGTATTTCTATGTAAAACTTGGATTCCCTATTGTGGCTCCGCCCTACCCCCAGGGGTCATGATTTGAACAATTTAGAATCTGTACTATCCCAGGATGCTCCCAAAAAGTTTCAGCTTTCCTGGCCCAGTGGTTCTTGAGCAGAAGATTTAAGATATTTCCTATTTATTTCTATGTAAAATTTGGATTCCCTATTGTGGCCCTGCCCTACCCAAGGGGGTCATGATTTTAACAATTTAGAATCTACACTACCCAAGGACATTTCCACATACCTGGCCCAGTGGTTCTTGAGAAAAAGATTTTTTAATTACCCCAGCATATTTTTGTCTTTTCTTGATTATCTTCCCTTGTAAGGGGACTTGGCCCTTCATTTTAACAATTTAAACCCCCCTTTACCCAAGGATGCTTTGTACCAAGTTTGGTTAAAATTGTCCCAGCGATTCTTGAGATGAAGTTGAAAATGTCAAAAGTTTACAGACGAACGGACGAACTGACAGCTAGACGGATGACGGACATAGGGTGATCAGAAAAGCTAATGAAAGTACTCAGAAGTACAGAGAGCCGGGCTCATTTACTTTTGAGAAGCATAAAACAAAGAATATCAGATCAATGCATACAAGAGGAATATGCAAAGATTCATAATTCATCGAAACTAAAATTTTATCAAGTTGCTTTTAATAATTTCAAACGATGCGGATACACTTATATATTAAAAAAGAAAACAGACAGATCAATTATTAGCAGATTGAGACTTAGTGCTCAAAACCTTGCAAAAGCAAAAATAACCACCCTACCTTTATTTTTCTATAAGAAGGAATTAAAAATAAGCTAAAAATAATCTACTATTCTACTAATTTTTAACTGTTACTTTGCCACAATACTTTCAAGTATACCTCCACCGACATTTAAAGTATGCTTTAATCATGGCGAAGTAAATTATGATATGATAGTACTTGTTTGAAGGCTTAACTTCATTTCAATATTTTATCTAGAGCCTCTTTCAGAATTATTGAAAGGTATAGAGTTTTATTTATATTTTTGCTTTTCATTTATTATTATTTTTTTTGTTTTGATTTAACGTAATGTTCTTTTTTT
>PRKT01000008.1:3902263-3938664 GCA_003671525.1 Saccostrea glomerata
CAGGCCCCCCCTGGCCCCCCCGGATACTACGTCCCTGAGTAACATAAACGCAAACTTGTATAGAAGTATACATATATAGTACTTAATTTACTGACTGTTTAATTTTTCCTTTACCATTAAAATTGGCCAGTGTTCCACCATTAATTGACAATAGAAGACAAGCTATTATTTGCCTTACCGATGAAAAGTACACTAGTAGGCCTAATAATAAATGATCGACAGTTATGTATACTTGCATCCAGATCAATTTTCTAATATAAATAATATAAATAAAACGTTTTAATCTTTTATAAATTTCGGGAAGGGATGTCGACATGAATCATCCATTATATAATCGGAAAGATATTAACTGAATTATAGCATGTATTGTGAATACTAATTTATTTGCACTTTGATACTCTCTCAGCATCCTTTAGACGTAAACGGTCAATCAGCTGAGAATAACTAAGTTTTGGGAAATCATGATTACACACACTGTACAACAATGCAACAACATTTGTTGACAATTTCCTGAAAACATTTTCATCATCATCATCATCTATTCGGGTACAACTCGAACGTGAGGATGACGAAAGGAAAACGTGGGATTTCGTCACTTCCCCGTGGGAACCTCTTAGGAGGAATGTAAACAAGGTCGACCAAAGGACATGTAAAATATATTATTTAATACAAGACACCGTAAAGTTTCAATAAACTGTAAAAGAACATCAGAAAACATCTATTGTCTTTACGATTTTGAGAGAAGGAGTGCTTTAGAGTGAGTTAATAAGGGTATTTCCTTGTGGAAGGGCATACTAAATATAGGATATCGTGACGAAATACATCGTCTACGCTTGCGCTGAAGGGTTATCCAAGGGGGATTGCGTGCATCAAATTATATTTAAAGAAGAATGCGCTTGCAATTTTGTATAATCAAGAAAAAATATCTCAACAATTTTTAAAGTGGAAAGTTACTTATTAATGTGATATGGGAAGTTTACGATTGATTTCTAAATTTTGTGAAAAGGGAACATTGTCAATCTGTAAACAGCTTCAGGATGTAGATAAAACTTCATTTCTGGTCAAAATCACTGGACTTCGCACAAACAATGGGGTAAGAATCCTCTCTCTTTCATAAAATGTGATAATTATAACAACTTCCTAAAAAAGCTTCATCTTGCTCGGTTTAAAGCAATCTAAATTTTCAAAAGTGAATTCATTTTTTAAATGAATCAAATATTAAATTGTAGATCAATCATTTTTTACAGTATACTCGAAGAAATTAAAGAGGCTGGGTTAAAAATTAAAATATTATCTCAAACTATCTCACATGCAGACCAAATATAGAAAAAATTAAACAATTTTTTTCAATAATCAAAAGGATACAAAATATATATGTACTGTACTTTAATTTTATCTCAATTAAAGTTGCGTCAAATGACAACAAAAGCGGATATTGATGACAACATACAGAAGTTTAAAACAGGAAACTTTGAAAAAATTCCGGACCCTGCCCACCTAGATCACTTCAGGTCAGAATTTAAAATCAGTTACTTAATTTAGTGCGCAGTCTTTTTATTTTTTATTTCTTTTTGTTTTTCATCGGATTATCAATAGCACAGTTTTGTTCCAATTCCAGCAGCAGAATTCTTGTATTAACGACGGAAAAAATCGATATTTTATCAGTTATCAGGGACATTTTAATAATTCCTATCAAGACTGGTCAAAATTCATTGTTACTAATTAAAATCAATGTTACTATGACCATTTCAAAGAGAGGGGGGGGGCATGATCTTTGAATTAGATAATTTGCTTTTGAAAATGTTTAGAATAATTTTTTTTTTAACTTGAAAGGAAGTCAACAGAAGTTGCTGTAGAGGAAATAAAGAATCCTCCCCCGATAGGCACACACACCCTCCCGCATCCTATCTGGTAATTATTGGTCAAAAATAAGTTTTTATCATGCTTTAAAAGCCGAAAAGTGTTTCGTTGATATACAGTGTATATATATATATTTATATGCATGTGTCAAATCTTTAATTTATATAGTTGCTGAATACTTAAACAAATAAATTTATCTGTATAGAAAAACATCTACATGTATATTTGTGGATTTTAATATTTTCATTTTTTTCGTCATTAGGACGGAAGATGAACTCCACAACGTCAAAGTCACGCACAAACCACCGGAGGGGTTCGTGGACAAGGTAAGCAAAGAGGATAGAGGAATACCCCAGCATTAAACGCTCACTAAAAAAAGACACTCCAGTGGGAAGAAGAGGCCCAGGGGATACAATGCTCACCTAAGCATTTTATCAAAGAAAGAGTTCAGTATTGTAAAGTTTAAATACCGGTTTATGGGGTGGGTAGTTGGGTTTTAATTTGAACAAATTTGAATCCCCATTATCTGTATATGCTTGACATAGAATTTAGCTGATGGCTTTGCTGTTCTTGAAAAGAGTTTTTCTTCAAATTCCTATGAAAAAAAATGTAAGCAATACCAAACATAACTTCGCAGTTCTGGAGTAGAAGATTTTTGATTATTTTTCCTATATATATTCCTTGTTGAAATTTAAATTTTGACCACTCCCTACTTTTCTTGGGTTGATTTTTAAGGGTTTTTTCTAGTATATATTCTTTTGTAAAACTTTAATCGGCCATTGTGGCCCAAACCCAATCCCGAGGTAATGGTGTTCTCATAGACTTTTTAAAAAGTATTTAAAAACCTTACAAAGGAGAAAATATTCAAAACAGAAAAAATGACAGTTTCAAAGGTTCCGACTAAAAGAATCACGTTCAAAACTCCTTATTTTAAGCTTACCTCAGCTAAAAGCTCAAGTGAGCTTCTCTGATCCCATTTTGTCTGTAGGCCTCTTTCAAAGGAAGAAATTAAAAATGCTGAAATATGTTGGAATTTTTTAAAAAGCTGCTCAAGAACCACTGGAGATAAAAAGTTGAAACTTAAAAATAACTTTCTTCAAAACGTGTGAATTTTAATTTGTACAAATGATGACACTCAGAGGTAGAAAGGAGACATGTTTAGTCAACATCCTCAGATAGTGTAGATTCAAGTTTGTTCAATTATGGCCCTCCGGAATAGGGTAGGAACACATTGGGTGGTCAAAGTTTTGCACAGGAAAAAATCTTCTTTTCATGAACAGCAGAGCCATGCTAAGTCGTATTGTTATGGAAGTATCCACAGGTAGAATAAATTCAAGTCTGTTCAAATGATGATCCTCAGAGGTAAGGCTGCATGGGCTTCAATGGGGAATCAAAGTTTTACATACGACTATGTAGGAAAAAAATCTTCAAAATATCTTTAAAAAACAGCAAAGCTTTTAATTATACTGATATGAATGCATCTTCGCGTAAGTTAAACTTCAACTCTTTTTCCTATTTAAATTTTTAATGCTGAAATACTGTACATGTACATCATTTGGCGTACCGGGGTATTCAAAATTAAGTGCAATCAAGGGATATGGAGTTGTTGACGTAATCATGAAAAAGCGCTTCACATGCTCGCACCGTATACTAGTATTCTATTCATAAATGATTTCTTAGCGGTGTTCATGTACACATACAGTAATATATGTACTTTTTCTTAGACAATGCTCTTAGATGAGTGATGTGCCCATGGACCTCTTGTTTTTTTTCTGATCTTGGGTGTTAAGAACCTAGGTAACGCGAACGCTAAACGTTGCAAAAAGACATTAAAAACCATACTGAAATCAATGAAGGATTAATGAGAGATAACATTTTTTGTTACAGCTTGCATTTGGATCCGTAAAACTCCTACGACACTCATTTGATGTTTTGACAGGATTTAACTGGGGCGAAAGAACAGAGAAAAAATGGATTCTGTAAGTTTCTTCTCAATATTTGCAAATGCATTTGTGAAGACCCCTATATTGGATTTGAAAGTGTTAATTATTAATGTTTTATTGCATAATCAGAAAACTTGAAGTATTAAAAAAATACAATCATGTATAATTTCTTACAAGCCCCCCAAAAGCAAAAATTTAAATGACATCCCTTTTAAAATACATGTATATATATATATATATATTAACTCAAACTGATGTTTATATAGGGTTTTAAAGTATTATAATAAACAGTTTAGGATTGATCTAATAAATATTATAAAAAAAATGTTTTCCAAACAGACGTATATGTTTCTTGGAAACGGTAGCGGGAGTTCCAGGAATGGTAGCGGCCATGACGAGACACTTACACTCACTGCGCAGGCTCAAACGGGATCATGGCTGGATACATACCTTATTAGGTAAAATCTGACACACTTAAGTTAAATTAAGTGCAACAAATTTATTGCCATGAGTTTTGACACCTTCTAGGAAGGTGTATAAAGGACATTCAGCAAATTATGAACAAAACTTGAATTTATTTAACTGATTTGAATTAATGAACACATATAATGTATGCGTTGTTAATAACAATTAACATAAAACAACTACCAATGTTAAGTTTTTGACTTTTATTATGTAGAGGAAGCGGAGAATGAAAGAATGCATCTAATGACAGCACTGCAGCTTCGTCAGCCATCTTGGTTATTTAGGATGGGAGTGATAGCATCGCAAGGTAGAGTGTTCACGGAATTACAAACTGATACCTTATATGTTAACTTAGCGCAATTATATTAAGCACTATGAAACTAAATATTTCTGACAATTCTTGAATACTTTATTCCCATCAGTAGAATATGCGTTGTAATGGAAGCTTTTTGTAAAGATTTTGTAAAAAAAAAAAAAACAAAAACATACATGATATTGAAAGTTCAGGTTTCATATATATCTAAAATAACAGTTGAAATATAGAGTAAAAGAATCTGTCTAAAATATTTAAGTCAGTTACACATTATCTTATTATTGAGTAAAATCTCAACTCAACCGGAATATTTGACATATTATATATATATATATATATATATATATATATATATATATATATATATATATATATATATATATATATATATATATATATATATATATATATATATATATATATATATATATATATATATATATATATATATATATATATATATATATATATATATATATATATATATATATATATATGCAAGCATAGTTGGAACAACTGACGTGTATTTGTTATGTCTATAGTATAATACAAATGAACGGGTATAAGTAAGGTAAACAACAGAGTATTGCGATGTACGTACAGAAAGATTATGTTATATCCTGAATATTATAACAATATCAAACAAATTGAAACACCACAGATGAGAAACTAGGAAAAAAGTCTCCATCGCTATATAGAGTTGTTTAAGGCAGAATGCTGCACCTGCTTTCAGTGCAATTCTTGATTATGACAAGGAGCATGGTTGGTAGGGGATGCACACTCCTCTATGTCACCAGATCCAGCATACGAATCTGATGGTTTTGGAGGTCCATGTTTGCTCTAATCCAATTTGTATCGTTTACATGGACTTTAAGAACGAATACCGTTCGTCATCCCCGTTTTTCATTGCAAAGCAGTACTACAATATATGTATAACAAAATTTAAAAATATGTGTAAACATTAATATTATTATTATTTTTTATGAAAAGGATTAAAACACGTTACTGAATAATGCATTTTCATGTGCATTCCTTTGGGCACACCTTACGTAAATAGGCAAATTCAATAGAAAATCTTTCTACTGAAGGCTGTTTTCCCGCTATTGTTAGAAAACTCCAATATTAAACATCACAGAGCATTTTAGAATTACATTTTCTTAAAGTGTGCACTCTTGTGAAAAATTAATTTAGAATAGTATATGGTAATATTTAAACTGATTTTTTTTCAAATAAAATTTATTTAAAAAAAAAATTATTTAGTAAACTTTTGACACAGGTGCCTTTGTGACCATGTTTAGCCTGGCTTACCTTATCAGTCCCCGGTTCTGCCATCGATTTGTTGGTTACCTGGAAGAGGAGGCTGTCTTCACCTACTCCAAGTGTCTAAAGGTAAGGCTCATGTCTGTCTACACCTACTCCAAGTGTCTAAAGGTAAGGCTCATGTCTGTCTATGCCTACTCTTAGTGTCTAAAGGTAAGGCTCAATTCTGTCCACACCTACTCCAAGTGTCTAAAGGTAAGGCTCAATTCTGTCCACACCTACTCCAAGTGTCTAAAGGTAAGGCTCAATTCTGTCTTCACCTACTCCAAGTGCCTAAATGTAAGGCTCATGTCTGTCTATGCCTACTCTTAGTGTCTAAAGGTAAGGCTCATGTCTGTCTACACCTACTCAAAGTGTCTAAAGGTAAGGGGTATCTGTCATTCTATATACCTTTTCAGATTGTCTATGAGTGAGACTGATCTAAAAATAATGCAGTATGTATACACTTAAAGTTTGAAAGGTAGGACTGATCTAAAACTCTAAAAGTCTCTAAATGTTGGAGTGTTCTCAAATCATCCCATCTGTCTGTATACACCAACTTAAAGTGTTTAAATGTAGAACTAATCTAAATCACCAAGGCTGTTACAGAGAATCGTATTATTTTTTTGATTTCTTGCAAATAGGATATAGAGTCTGGACCTTTGAAAAAATGGCAAACACAGAAAGCCCCGGATGTAGCCATTCGTTACTGGAAACTTCCTGTAAGTATAACGTTTAGTTGAATGTATTAAAATGTTCCAAATTTATAAATTAATATTTAAATATACCAGCTTCCTACTTTTCTATTTAAAGCAATATGAGCTGCATTTTTGAAAATTTTATATTAATAAATAGTTCTTCCAGCGCAAATACGCAAATATGAACAAAAGAAGTTTTTAACGTTATTTTTTTCTGTCTTAGAAAATAGTTATTTACAATTTTGCAACAAACACATCCGACATCAAATTTGCAGCTCATACTGCTCTCAGGACTTAAACATTTACATGTACCAGATGCTTACTACCACAAGTATATTAAAACTCGCCACTTTTTCGAAATATACTGTATTTATACTCATCAATAAAGTACATCATGATATGTCAAATTTTATGAAGTTAATTAGTTATATTGAAATAAAAATATACTAGAGATTATTCTTATAATTTTAAATAATTGAAATGTACACAGATCAAATATTTTTATCACATACTATTAAAGAAAGTAAAATATTCATTTTAATCCTTTCAGTTTATTGAAATGTTCTACATTTATTCTGATACTAAATGATATTAAAATGTGCTACCAAATTCATTCTATATAGTTCAGACTATTAGAATATATTCCCATAACTTGCGTTATTAAGATATCGCAGATTACTGAATGATAATACAATGTGCTTCCAAATTCATTCTAAATAGTTTAGACTATTAGAATAGATGGAATTTATTCCCATAACTTGCGTTTTTAAAAAATAGCAGATTCATACAATATAGATAAATGCCAGATTCGTACTTATCACTATTTATTCTAATACATTTTATATACTAAATTAAATATATTGTAATCAAGATCCATATATTATAACTGAATAATTATTATATAAATTATATATTTATATACCAAATTAATGAAAATTAATAAAAAACACCTAAGTTTATTAAAATATACATCACATTCATGCTTATCACTCATAATTATTTTAAGTATTTCAGAATCATACCAACCAGCTAATTTCATATTGCCAACTTAGGACATCCTATGATCCATTTTAAGGACTAATGATACTAACAATTTTTTCTTTGAAAAAGATTTAATATCATCTCACGGGCTTAGAAAAGAGTATAATGTTTTGAATTTTTTCTCCTTGGTCTTGGAAAATGAAATAGACTTAAAAAATATTAGTTAATACTTCAATTTAATAACAAATATGGACAAACCACACTTAATAAAGGGTTACAGAAGAAAACAAGTTTCAAAATATGTTAGTTTAGTGCTAAAAGTATAATTATAAACTTTTAAAAAATATAACAAGCCAGGTGAATTTTATGAGGAAAAGCAAAATGGAAAAAAATCAGCCTATGTCATTTTACTGATTTTTCGCCCTTTTGCATTTCCTCATGAAATTTACCTCGCTTGGTATATTTTTGTAAAATTTATATATTTTCCAAATCCATTTTATTTTCCAAGACTGAGGAGAAAAAAAAATCAAAACATTACCCACTTTTCTAAGCCAGTGAGATGATATTAAGTCTCTACATTGTATAATCTGTCTTTAACTTTGCTGTTTTGTATTCTCTTACATTGTCTGTAATTGCTAAGGTCTTACGTTTCCTGATTCCGTTCCTTCGGAAGACCTTACTGTTTTTCTTATGTTTCCTATTATTATTATTATTCCCTTTTCATAGTACACGTGATTTCTCAGAAACTACTTGACCGATTTCAAAGATTTTTTCAGGAATGATGCATTGTTATAATATCTCCAGACCATTTTTTTATTTTTTGAAAAATCACTTCCGGTAACTTTTTTTGTCCAATTTTCTTTTTTAAAATTGCCATTTTGTCCAAGCAACTCCTTCTTAACCACTCAAGATTTAATCACGATATTTTCGGGGATGATAAAACATCTCTTGCAGTTATGCATGGCATCTTTTGATTTTGCATCCGTCACTTCCGGTCGACACAGGAAGTGACATTAATTTTCGAGATTTTTTGAAAAATTTAACATTTTGAATAATGGCAAGTAAAACTTATGTTCACATTAACAATTGTCAACAAAACGCATCCATTTGAATAACTTCCGGTGAAAACCGGAAGTAGTCGAAAAAATTAAACTTTCTCGCCTGCGTCAAAAGAAATAGAATAAATGGTTTTAAGTGAGTTTTTTTGTACTTGTGACTTTGACGTGAGCCGGAAATGATGCATAAATTGTCTTAATTCGTCAAATGATGTCACTTCCGGTCAAACCGGAAGTAGCCAAAATAGCTTATTTTGAAGGTTTTGACGCAAAATTGGAAACTTTTAAATTTTAGAGACACTGAAGGCGTCTTAACTCATTCCTTTCTGTTGTTGACGTCACTTCCGGTCAAAACTGGACGGAAGACCTACTCGTTGCTTTGCAACGAGCTTTGCTCTAGTTATTCTTTTTTTCCTTCTGCTTCCTAGACCGCAACTTTGAGGCCTCATATCTCGCTCATTTCTCAACGGATTTCGCTCAAATTTTCAAAGGTTATAGACGTTAATAAACTCTATCAGAATTTTGTCTAAAATTTCAAAAAGCCACTTCCGGTTTTGAGTTATTTCCCTTTAAAGGAAAATTTATAGACTTTCGTTTCCAGACAAAGGCTTAGAGACGCCTAAATCTGGAGCAGAAATTCTACTGATTTTAGATAATAGAAGGATTGAAGTTGTGCACATCGGTTTTTGTTTTTCGATTTCTCTATTCAAAATGGCGCTATATAGGGGTCAAAAATTAGAACGCTTAAAAGAGACAAAAATTACGCATATTTTGCTTTTTATCTTCTAAACAAAAAATATTTTGTTAAAATATATAGAACATAATTTGTGCAGAATTAGAAGATCTTTTAATTGATATGTCGAAAAAAGGACTGACCCCTAAATCAAGGGATCTAGAGGGGCCAAAAGTTTTTTCCAGATATCTCAAAAAGTATTGAGAATTTGTTATACATCAAAGAAGCAAAGTTGTTCAAAATATCAAGCTTTATTTAATGGGGTCGTCAAACTACGTCCGGCGACGTCACTTCCGGTCGAACCGGAAGTAGTCAGAAAATGCATATTTTTGCAGTTTTTGATAGGTTTTTGGGTAACACGTGTCACTCGAAGCTTAAATATTAATTTTCTGTCCGTCGTCGTCACTTCCGGTCAAACTGGAAGTACCAAATAATGGCTTAATTTTGCAATAATTAACATAGATTTGGAGGATTAACCCATTTTTGGACTTCATTACTCATTTTTTGTTTTAAAATGAAAGTTACTTCCGGTAAAAAAGGACGGAAGACCTACTCGTTGCTTTGCAACGAGCTCGGCTCTAGTTATTTGTATAATTGAGAAGGCTATGTGCATTTTTAACACTAAATACATGAAACATTTTAACAGGTCCGTGGTACAATGAAGGATGTTATTTTTAACATTCGGGCGGATGAAGCAAATCATCGGAAAGTGAACCATGTACTCGCCTCACTCAAAACAGACCAATATAACCCCTTTCTACCCGGACAATGAAAGTGACCCTTAATGTGCCTCATCTATGTTTTTCAGGTAACTGCATCCATGAAGGATGTAGTGTTGGCAATTCGAGCAGATGAGGCTCACCATAGGGTCGTTAATCACACACTTGCTTCCATGAAAGAAGACGACTACAATCCGTATGAGCCAGGAAAATGATTAAAAAAGAAGAGTTCTAAGAATGGGATCAATTCTTGGTGACACACGCTTCAAATTTGACAGTACAGATAAAGTTACATAAAAATGGCATCTTTACTCAAGGTGATAGTCCCTTTAAGTACTTTGAGGAATAAGAGAATGGTGACTAAATACATTAATTGTATACTTGTGTGTACATATGTCTGCAGCATCTGCATTGTGGAAAATCAGGTGCAATTATTAGAGTGGTAGTTTGTCTCAATCACTAGAGCATTACTTTGGATTATATAAAATTATATAGTACTAATGAAGTACAAGCGGCACTGAATCTCTATTTCTGCGGATTATTGAATTTCCTAATGTAACACACATTATCACAAAGTATCATAGGCTAACTATCGTACCCTGTGTTTGTTGACAGCTGGAGAAACAGATCTTGTATTTGTATTTAATAAACAATGCTTGTGTGAATAAAGATTATTGAGAAAATTGATTTTTAGAATAATCATAACCAGTACATTTGACCAAAGCTTAGGTACAAGTGTACATCATTTCTATTACCAGTACTTCACACTTCTTTTATAGAAAAGTCATTTCTCACAGATTGCGGAGATACGTGACTGTATATTTGGAATATTTTGAGGAACTTATTTATTTACATTCTTAAAAACATAAACATATATATTTTTGATTTATCAAAGCACTAGTCTTAATAAGATGTGGTTTTTGTTATGATATGTTAAATATAATAGCTGGCAAGTATCATTTTGTTGTTCATTATCTAAATTTAAAGGAATAAATGTTTGACAGTTTTTCTTCATATTTATTTTAAAGCTGAAAAATAATTGAGAGCTTTTACTTCCTTATAAGATCTCCCCAAGTTTTTTATGCTTTCAGTTTTCTTTGAAAAACTAATTCCTCAGATCATTAAAACTATATGTTTTAGTATTTTGCTCCTTGATATTTTATTTTATATTTTGTGCGTGTTTTATATTAAGTTGTTTTGTTACTGTTATGAGGTATTGCAGACGTTAAATCATTGTAGTAAAATGTTTATGTTTCATTAATCTTACAATTCAGAATTTTGAGTTTTTAAATAAATATTTTTCATCTTTTTTATTTTGCTTACTTATAAAAAATGTATTTCTATTTTTTAACAGTTATTTCCCAAAAATGATATATGACATTATTATATTAACTGACTCGTCAATGTTAAAACATGTTTATATAAATGTTGTACAGATGTACTGTAAAGATTTATGATAATGTTTGACTTCCTATTATTTGCTGATTACAAGACAATAATGAATACCTGATCATCATTTCCAGCTTCTATCAAAGCAAAGGAAAAAGAACGTTTTGAGAACTTTTTGAGCAAGTGATCACTGTTTTGGAAAAGCTGAAGACGACGAAAATTAAAAAAAAGTGATAAAAAACCCCAATACTGATCGAACTCATACATGTATATGAAGTAAACAATATGATTGGCAAACATGGCAAAACACAACCCCGCTGGAAACCCCAAAGATGGAAGCAGGCGCCTAGGAGTACTGAAAATCCCCAGTTGACTTGTCACACCCGCCTTGGATCCTCTGTATTGTAAAGGTAAATGGAGTATTCTTTATTCAAAAAGGTATTTAAAAAATGATCTTTCTGTTGGTTACAAACATGTCTGTAAAATTACAAACAGACAAATGACTATGTTTGCAAAAAGGTTAATTATAATGGTCATAGGTAGACCATTTGTCAATAACCTGCATTAGTCATATAAGATTGACAAACAACAAGCTCTTGTGTTCCAAATATATAGGTCCTGAGATTAAAACACTATATGCTGGTGGTAAAAGAATAGGGGAAGTTGGCGAAGGGAATGCTAAAGTCATCCCTTTTAAAATACAGTTTTGAGGTCATTTGACCATTGTCTTCTTTAATCAGCAAAACAAAATATGAAACTGATGTGACATCAAATTAAATCTTATCTGCCGATAAACATATACAGCTCACTCATCTGTATATTACGTCAAATACAAGTAATACAATATCACAATTTGTCACACAAAGAGGTTTATATTTTTGTTGTTGATTGTTGAATTCATGTTTAACTCAACATCCAGTCCCTATCAGTTTCAATAACATGTGAATACTGTTTCCTGGTATAATTGGGGAGGGGGTAATGTTTCGTTTTAAGAATGGCGCCTAATTAATAGAATATATATTACGAAAAAAACTATTTTTTCACGTAAGCAAACGTAAAAAAAAATTAGTTAAAATAAAAAAATTGGGTCATTTTTAAAAAAAAATTCACTTTTTTTGTCTTTTGATAGAATAATAGGAAAAATATTCTTTAGAGTGAAATTTTTTCCCCCGTTGGTTAATATACATGGTCATACAGCTAATACGTTATTTTATGATCATCTCCCAGGTGTTTTAAAAAAGATATTCCATGCTTTCCAAGTAAAATTTGACAGTAAACCCTGTCACATTAACAGAAATTTTATTAAGCACTTAGTTAAATGATAGGAAAAATATTACCCTGTGTAGATATGTACAAATTTTGCACCTCATATTAATTGAATTCATTCACAGATTAATCTAATTAATACGGGTTTTACTTATGCCGCCTACTAAATACTAGTATTGTGCATTTAACATTCAGGAAGTGACATGTCCTACCAGTTTATGTCATTCCTGTTACCAAAACGAAAATGTAAAAGTAAAGGGTATCTCACTTTCCTAGGAACTGTTTTCACCATCCTCAATATATCATCATTTTCTGTTGTCTCAAGTTTATGAGCGCCATGATTTGAAAGAGTAAAGAGAGGGTTCAAAGGTCGATAAGTTTGTCTTATTGGTAGAGTATAATGAAAATATGTCCTATCTGTTACCTTCTTAATATGCAAGTTCTCTTTAATGTGATTCTTTTGGGTGTCGAGTGGTTACGACCCGATTCCGTGTTCGACCCGCGTGGTAACGACCCGAGTGGTTTCGACCTACTTATAATTATATACATACAGGTAAATAGAGGGGTTCACACTATAAGGTATGGTGTATACCTTAGGTATACACATGGTTACACGGTAGCTGTATGGCTTCAGGGAGGGATACGTGTCAATTATTGGTTGTCAACATTGAAGTCAAAAGTAAACTTGAGATTGTTTATAGGACAAGGATGCAATTAATTTCGATCATTTGAAATATATAATTTTTATTTGAACATTTTTCCTTAAAAAGTAATCAGCTCTTTGTGAGATAATATACGAATTAATTGTCTATAAATGTATAATAAATGGTTTAAATAAACATAATTTTTTAGAAATATTTTTTTATAATAAACAGTCACGATCGGTTAAAAGAATCTGAATATTTTGAATAAGCCCCATAAAAATGTTTTTAGACTATCGAAATTGTTATAATTAATATTGCTTTGGAACGAAACCACTTGGGTCAAAACCACGCGGGTCGAACAAGGAAAGGGGTCGAAACCACGCGGGTCGAACAAGGGATCGGGTCGTACCCACCCACATTCTTTATTTTGCTAGAACAATTAGACGAACTAAGTTACAAAGAAATGGTTTCAATGTCTAGATGATGCATAAAGAGTACATTATACTAAATAACGGGTGTTTCATATGAGAAACGTCCATCCTGTTACTGTCATTTCTGTTACCATTAACATGGTAACAGTAAGGAAAACTGGACTTCATATCTTGAGTTTTAACTTTTCCTTAAAGGTATGAAAAATTCTTAGTTTTGCAAAGGCATAGAGTACTTTTAATAAATAAAAAATAAAGTGATAAATATTTTAATTGCACTTTACAATTAAATTTCGTAACAGGATGGACATATATGTCTTTCATTGTCTCGAATTTGCCAGATTTGACAAAATCACGTTTTTATTCTTCATTCATTTGTCTTTTATTAACCAATAAAGTTAGAAAGAATCAATTTTTATTTTAATTGTAGATTTCATTGTCCATCCTTTTACACTGTTTTGTCCTTCCCGTTACTGTTTTGTCCTTCCTGTTACCCGAGT
The DNA here is from genome assembly GCA_003671525.1 of Saccostrea glomerata. Taxonomy (NCBI): domain Eukaryota; kingdom Metazoa; phylum Mollusca; class Bivalvia; order Ostreida; family Ostreidae; genus Saccostrea; species Saccostrea glomerata. Next base: position 3,916,557 of record PRKT01000008.1, read on the forward strand.
CCTTACTGTTACCAGTATATTTTCCTGGTTTAAATTGCTTTGGCAGAGCACCTGTTTAAATAACTTTCTGTAATTATTTATTCTAATCACAAAAATAAGGTAATGTTTTATTCAACTGTAGTATATAAACATTCCGCAACCCGTAGATCTTGCTTCTGCTTGGTATATGGTAGTTTGACATGCTTTTAAACGATCAAAAATTAGATGAATATAATACATTTTGGCATTCAATGATAATTTTTTTATTTTTAAACAATATATAAAAGATTATTTGGTGAAAATTTAAAAATAGAGTTTTACAGTTCTTTGATGAAAGTAACAGGAAGGACATATAAGTTTAAATGACTTAGATAAAATGTCAATATTTTTTAAAAGAAATATTTTCTTTTCTGCAATGCAGTGAATTTTAGTAGTTTATTACTGTATTATTCAAATAAAGTTGAAAAAATCATAGTAAATCCACTTTCATTTTTCAAAAATATGTCATTCAAAAAGTGAACTTTTTTAAAAATAACCCATTTATACTTGAATATTTCATAATTTCAATATTTATAATTATATGTTTCATAATTAAAGTAAACTAAATGTTGAGTCTTGCTTTTTTATAACGAACAATACATATTAATTTTTTAGGCCTTGAACAAATATTCTTTATCCACCCATCTAGAAAAGCGTTCTAATTGAGAAATGCACATGTGGGTTCTCTGAATGCGTGAACTTTTAATGAAGTCATAAATTTTTATTGAAATATATGTTGACACCCTTTGCTAACGTCAAAGTAAAGAAAAAAAACAGTAACTTGTTTGTTCTTTGCTCTTTAAATTGTGACCTCAAACAAAAATATAATGATTTAGAATATATATATGTAGCCAAATATTTGTTAAAGAATGTTGAACTCTTAATTTATATAAGCTCTGACAGATCGATGAATCTCAATTGGAAGTAAATTAACAGCAATCATTAAATAAAATAGAGTAATGGAGGAGAAAAACAACCGGTAACAGCATGTTTACCTTTAATTTTATAATGAACACCAATCGTGTTTAAGGCAAGGTTCATACCTTTAATTGAATAATTGATAGTTCAGCCAAAACACCAACGATAAAGAGCAGCTTAATTATTTAGCTTTTCCATTAGCATCAGATTAATGTCCTAATATGGACGTAAAAAGCGCAATATGCCTGCTGTGTCTCCTACATCTTAATTTGGGAGTGGATGAAGTCAACATCACTTCTGGCGGGCGTCGCTGGCCCTGGGACATATCACAGACCCTGACCATCAGGGGCCGGAAACAGTGTACCCGGGAGTGTCAGATCAGGGGGTCGGCGTGCCTCGCCGTGAACTATAAAACAGGAAGCCTGCTTTGTGAAATACTGGGAAGTATTCCTAACAATTTAACAGAACTGACCACTGACGTCCATTACGATTACATTGCAATGTCATCTCAAACATCGGTAAGAGTTATATCCTTAAAACAGGCATAATATTTGTAGAAAAAAGTTAGTATTATCAAAGACATTCAAAAGCAATTTATATTTATATTTATATATTTTGTTATTTTGATCTCTTTTATACACATGTACGTATATTTTTTTTGTTTAAAAGGACTATAACATGAGTAAAGCATTATTGCTGAATTTAATTAAAATAGAAACTTTTTTTTAAATTATAAAGATAAACTCTAAACCAACTTTTATTCGCGTCATCTTATTTTTGCGATTCGTCTGTTTTTCGTAAATCTGCGATGATTAATTTTCGCGACTGAGTAATAATTCTTGAAATAAGAGGTTTGCGCGAATCAATCAAAATAGGTCGCGAAAGGCTTGAATATTTCTCGCACGCCAATATTAAGGTTGGTTTACAGTATACATATTTATAAATTTTGTAAGCAAAACATGGCTAAACAAGTGCCAGAAATTTTTATCACCATACACTTCTTTCAACAAAAAATACGCATCTGAATCTGAGTCACATTTAAAATCATTTGCTAAAGATTATTCTGGGAAAATTAAAATTGGATTTTATTTTTGAAAATGTGACCCTATATTATTATTTCATTCTACCCATTGGGGCCATGCTGTTTACAAACATATCAGCACTGCGTGAAGATGCTTGCATATTTATTTGATTAGGCTTACTCCAAAAGTCTTGGCAAATGCTTCTATAGATTGCTTTTATTCCTTATGTTCTTGTGAGATTTCTAAATTTTTCTTCTATATAATCATGTCTAACTAATCCCTCATAGTATAACCAAATTTGGCCCCTTGTTTGATGTAAAAATTAAAACACGCGTACAATTAAAATTGGTATAGTATGCAGTTAAGTAATAAAATGTTGATTGGTTTAAAACCACTAAACCAGTAATAAAGATTGTATTCAGAGAGAACAGATAGGCCACAAGAGGGTGTCAAATTTGGTCATTTTTACCTATTTTCCCCAATTCTGGTGGAGTTTCATAAGTACATCACATACTTTTTACTTCTTAAAATACATATAGAACACAAGCTTGCCCATCTAAGATTTTTATTATACCCCCCGCTTGAAAAGCGGGAGGGTATGTAGTAATCGTTAATTCCGTCCGTCCGTCTGTTACGCTTTGGGGTACCCATCTCTTATCCGCAACTCCTCTCATACCACCGAAGGAAATTTGATGAAACTTTCATAGAATCTTTATTACATATTGCCATTGTGCACCTCCTATTTTACTTTTTGATCCGACACATATTTTTGGTTTCCTGGCCACAACAAAACATGGACTTTTCCATTATAATCATATGGGAGGCGGGGGGTATCATTTAGTGAGCTCATTGCTCACAGTACCTCTAGTATCAATTCATTTAAGGTTCAATAATGAGAGAAAGCCAAGCTTAATGTCATATGATTTCTATGTTGTATGTCATCGAGTTAATGAAATTATTTATTGAATGTTCCTCGTATTTTCTACAGTCAGAAATGTTATTAATTCAATTTTATTTATTTTATAAATCAGGTTTTTTCAGCCGCAGTGTGTGACAGTGTATGTTCGTCAACTGCAGGACACTGTTTACAACTATCATCTGGGATAAACTACTGCAGTAAAGGTAAGCATTGGCTTAACAATTATAATCTCTGGGGATAATTAATGGACTTCAAAATAAAAGTACGCGATTTGATCTGGGGTTAGTGGAATAAATAACAAAATAATAACGTGTATTTAAGTGCAAAATTTGTAGTGTGATGGGTAATATTTTGTTTGCAGATTTATCATTTTCAATCATTAAGTCATATCATAATCCATACATTTAGTAAAATATATATTTAATGTTCAATAACAGAGAATCCGAAATGTCCGACAAACTACCGATTCTCAGCTGCCCTGAATTTTTGCTATCTCGCCGTCACAACACCAGCAGACTTTCTTACCGCCAAAGCACACTGTGAAAGCTTAAATTCAAGGTTGGCGGTTCTTCCAACAATGGGATACGTTGACTATATCAAAGCAGGTATGATTGTGAAAATAATTATTTAGTCTTAATTCCATGTTGAACACACATTTTTTTTTAAGGTTTGTGTAATGCAACTATTTGACATTGTTGTCTAAAAATTAATATCTTGGAACTAATTTTACAAGCATTTAAAGATTTTTACCTTTGCTTGATCATGACAAGGAGCACACGGCGGGTGTGACCGATTGACAAGGATGTTTAATCCTCCATGACCCCTGATCCAAATAGGGAGAGGACATAAAAGAGTGTTCAGTACCCAATCCCTTTATAGATTGATTGTATGTTGTTTAAAGTCCCTCTCGAGAATTTTTCACTCATATGGAGACGCCACCACTTGCCGGTGGAGAGCTGCACATTTTGTCCTATACTCGGCATTTAGGATCATTGAGCAGGGAGGGATCTTTATAGAAATGAATAACAAACATATGTCCAACCAACCTGATCTCAACTATGTATTACATGTCTAGAAGTCTTGATTAATGTTCACTGTCTACATATTTCATGGAACATATGGAGATAACAAACAGCATTCAAGCTCAAAAAACCATGAAACAATACAAAATAGGAGCAGAGTAAACACTGACCTCCAAAACATCAGAGGTGGGATCAGGTGCCATGGAGGAATAAGCATCTCCTGCCGACCGGTCACACCCGCCGTGTGCTCCTTGTCATGATCGGGAAATAATGGCAAAATCCGTCGTCAATTCAGTGTACGTTAATAATGGACTAACAATCAATATGAAAAAAGTCATTTAATACTTTTCTAAATTTTATCTTGCAGAGAGGGCCGGCGGTTTTCTGAGTAGTCTGAGATACATGGTAGGAGGTCAGTGGGATGCTACTGCCGGGCAATGGCGATGGTTGGACGGAAGTTTGGTTTTTGACGATATCGATATATCCTTATGTCGAATGACTTTAAATGAAGGAGTCATTGCGTGGGAGAACAAGTACAGACTGATGGATGTTAAATCTGTGGACCAAGAGGAGTTTTTATGTGAGAAAGTTCTGAGATAAGGTCTATTTTAAACTGTGTGATTTTGTTCTGTATCAAGTCATGTACATTATTTATATTTTTGCATGATATAATAAATTCTTATTTATAGAAAAATTGTCTTTGGCAGTTCTTATATCGAAATGGACGATTAATAAAATGTTTGATGTATGTTTTAGCTTTATTGGCTCTCTATTTTATTGGCTCTCTATAATCATGATGTAAATATGCTGGCTGAAATAAGAAAACCACAAATTCCAAATAGATGAATATTAATTAAATCTAATACATGAATTGAAACACTGCCAATACTTGTGCTCTACGTACTCAATTTGAGAACACATTTTAGCAAATCTAGCAAACGGGATATATGAAACCGAGAATTTTTCTTTTACAAGCTACTGTGATATTTTTCATTAAAGCACATTTTAAAACCGATGTAGATTTTGTTTGACATATATATAAGACAATAATTTATCCACTTGAAAAGTAAAGCAGTCCGATTGCTAAATATTGTCTGCAAAGTTGGGTAAAAATTCATATAGACTGAAAAAAGCATATTTCATAAGTATATGATTTGACGATTAAATGCATGTAACACAAACCCATTAAACCCTGATCAACAAATCAATTCTATTTTACTTTGTTACAGTCAAGTCATGGCCAAACGAATTGAGAAAAGCGGGGTTAAGGCAAAACGACAATCCTTGATATAAGTACAATGTACATGTGTTTGAGACGTGATATTTGTATGTAATTAGTGATCTACGTCACTTCTTTTCCAAAGAAATCAGAAACGCTAATATGAATTTAATTAAACATATATAAGTTATGTACCGTCCTCCCAAAAAATCGATAAACTAGCAAATATTCCGAAACAAATATCAAAGAAAGACCAAATTAGTTAAAATAATTTGAACAATCAAAGATAAATGTTCGGACTAGGTCAAACCTTTTACATAAGTTTAGACCTTCACTTCTTAAAATCAAAATGTTGAAACCGTGAAACCAGGAAGGACAACATTGCATTAAAATGGACCAAAAATATACAGTGTTTGTGGTAGGTTTCCTACAAATCATTTTGGAAACTAAAGCGGAGATTATAACTAGTAAAGGTCAATACTGGCCTTGGGGGATATCGGACACCCTTCAAATCAGGGGCCGTAAACAGTGTACACGGGAGTGTTTGAAGAGAACCTCGTGTTCGGCCGTGAATTATAAGGCGGAGACTCTGCAGTGTGAACTATTAAGGAGCACGCCCAACAGCACAACAGACCTAGTTGATAACATCAGCTACGAATATATAGCCATGTCAGCACAGGCAGCGGTAAATATTTTATATATATATATGATTTTATATAAAACACCTAAAATGACCGCAGTGCCAGAGAAGAAAAATTAATCACTGGTAAGCGTAATTCTTCATGTCCGTAAAGATAGATCATTAAATGAAAAGGCGGACAATTTTTCCTACCTCCGGACACGGAGTTCGATTAAGATGCATACAAGTTTCACAAAAATCGATATTATATGAAAAAGACAACTTTTAAGATAACAATTAAATATCAGATTAAGTAATGTCATGAGTTAGCGTGGTAGTGAATTGAATTTTGAATCAAATCCCAATAAGAGTTAAGGAAACAGGTTAATCTTCAAGATGACTGGCCGGCAGGGGATGCTCACTCCTCCATGGTACCTGATCCGACTTCTAATGGTTTTGAGGTTCATATTTGCTCTGGTCCTATTAAGTGTTATTTAATGGACTTTGAGCTTGATTACTGTTCGTTATTTCCATACATTTCATTACTAATTTATACAACAGTATATATGTATCGTAGCCACGTAACTGAATAATGACTGGGATGTGACTGAATGGTTAGCCTTCCATTCAGTTACATTTTCAGACTTTCAGTGATCGTCCAGTTTACTGAATGGCACAATTACATCTCGTGTATTTGTATAATACTCAAAACTTTAAAATACATTTAAAATTGAAATCATTTTTTTTTCAAGTTAAATGCAATTTTTGTAGTGAAGTAAGAAGGAAGTTTGTGTTATTGATTTTAACAATATATTCATGTAAGCTCAATTCATTATACCGAATTATATAAAAAAAAATCTTTCAAATGAAGGATATGAAGATTAAAAATACAGATGTGTTTGGACCCTCTTACATTAATTTTGGAAACAGAGCTGTTATGTTTTGTTGGACTACGTAAAACAAATCACGTTTATTTTCACAGGAGTATACCTCTTCAGCGTGCAATATTTCGTATAGTGGGAGTCCAGGGCAGTGCGTCCGACTCTCATCAGGTGTGGACTATTACATAAGTCGTAAGTTTTTCTTACATGTACATCTTTAGTTATTTAAATGAATACATTTAATTTAATGCTGAAAGGTTAACCAATATTCTATATATGTACCAGAAAGAGAAAAGAAAGTTAACAAAATTAAGATCTCGAAAGATTAGAAAAGATTAATGTTTTCTTTTTTATATTACATAACTTATTTTACTAGTAATGCCATGTTTCAGGGGTTCAACATCTCGAAAAAAAACAAGAGCCTTTCAAAAGGAATTAGGGCAAATATTGTTGAGAGAAAATATTACCGTTTTTTATCGATTTAATTTGATACAGAATGTTTTGTTTGGTTACAGAGTACCGATCCTGTCCTTCAAACTACCGCTACTCACCTGTCCTGAACTTTTGTTATCGCCCTTTTCCAATACAACTAGACTTTCCCACCGCTAGGAGTCACTGTGAAAGTTTTGGAGACCGTCTGGCCGTTCTTCCAACCATGGCACATATTAATTATATCAAAGAAGGTTTATTATTAAGAACTTTACAAACAATGGTTAAAATTAAACAAATAAATCTGTTTACCCCCTTTTAAACTCTACATAATCGATCATTGATGGAAAATATTTAATGAGTATTTGAAAACGTCCAATTTTTGAACAGAAAAAAAGTGAAATAAATATGAACATATAGTTGATAATATTTGTCTTAGTACTGATGGGTTGTAAGCTTATTGGAATAATAATTCTGAACATTTTTCCTGTGACAATATTACAGAGAGACTGAGCGGACACCTGACAAGCCTGAAGTATTGGGTAGGAGGTCAGTGGGATTTCGCCGCAGGAAGCTGGCGATGGTTAGACGGAAGTTTGATATTCAATGTTATTGATATCACATCATGCCGCATTCAGACCGATTTTGGTGCCATCGTCTGGGAGAAAAACTATAATCTAATGGATAGATTACCTTCTAGAGATGAAAAGTTCTTGTGCGAAAAAGTATTAGATTAGAAATGAACTTTTCTCTACAGAATGATCTCAGTAGTTTTAAAGCTTCTGTTGGCAGCCAACACAATAGAATAAAAGTTACTCTCACTTTAAATATATAACGTCTTTTTGAAGTATTTTTTCACGCCTGGCAACCTTAAAAGGGCTATGAGGTAGACACAAGACCTTGTCCTGTCTGCTTGTCCGTTATAGACACATACTCAGGAATAAAGAATTGAATATTACATGTGGTCTAAACCAGAGAAGATTTGAAGATCATACATTTATGAACTCATATACTAGGAGTATAAGTATTTTTTAAATGTTCTATTAAAAGTCAGCGTAGTTATCGGTAAATATGATGTTGAATTCTTTATTTTACGCAAGCTTTTCATTAATTCGAAGGTTCTTCTTTGTTGTATTTAGACGTAAAATGTAAATGTATAACGAGAATTTGGTAAAGGCCGGTATTGTAAAGATTGTAAATAAACTACGTATTCCCACGTGTTTTGCCCCGCAATATTTCTCTCTCTGTCAAAATAATAATAATGGAAGATAAAGTTCTGATAGCAGTCTCTGACATCGCACTATGCACTGCTTGATATATTCCACAAGTCCTCTTCCCCTTCCCATAAAAACCACGAATTTTTCTATATTTTTACTTGAATTGCGGCCATTATTATTTACCATGTGCTTTTTTCAGTAATGATATAAATAGGATGACTCCCAATTGGAGTACATGTGATTTCTATTTTGGATAGGGAATCACAATCTGTAACCCGGTTTCCGCTAGTAAAATACAAAACCGGACTTGGCGCGCAGAGACATTTTCTTTTCCAATAAAAGAAAAATGTTTGGCACTGATGGTCAATCATTTCAATAGGTTTCTGCATTTACAGCACAATTTGAAACCTTTGAAATTAATAAAATATTTGCCATTAAAAAACAGTCTTTTAATAAATATTTTTCTTTATACTTTATAAACACAGTTAACGTCTTTATCTGTGGAGTTGAAACCAATCAGCCAATGACATCACCCCCGGGACGAGATCTACAAATGAATATTTTAAATAATTTTTTAAAATTTTGTTTCTTTTTTGAAACAGACAGCACAATCCTCAATAAAATATGATTTCCCCCTAGAATTTCAAAATAAAGTGTTAATAATTTAACGATTTTCTCAAAAATGAGGTACATCATCACTCATTAGTGTCAGATTCTATTTCTAATCCCAAAGGAAATTTTCTGATTTGCTGATACATGTATCACAATGTCAGTTAATGCCTGTTTATTGTTAGAGCCATTTTAAAAATAGCGTAGAAAACAAAATAAATAAATAATTATAAATAATTTTGGTGAATTATTATGGTTTACAAAAACATATTTCATACAAATTGTTTGAATTCTGTTTTTATACAAAAATTGACTAAATTTGACCAAAGGTAATAAACAAATATTAACAAATATCAGGCATTAAAACTAAACTCCTCTGAATAATCGGACCAGAAAAATAATAAAATAAATAAAAAATAAATTGATACTTTTTTTTAAATAAAAAAAAATTGTGTTTGTTATTGTCATTTCTATTTTTTTCTAATAATGGACCCGACCAAAGGTTTGACCAAAATAGGGGCACAATTTTAGGAAAATAATAACATTTTTATTTACAATTTTAAAACGCTGTTAACTTATTGTAATTATATTGGCTTTGAAACGTTAGTATATCAACATTGTTTTACAGTGAAAATAAATATTTTGGAATCTTTATTTGAGGAAAAGTTTCGCCCCGAAGAGGAAAATACTCGCTTTAAAGTGAGTCTTTGCTTGGAGAAGTTTCACTATATAGCAAGCCTTCAGAGGGATATCTGGCTATAGTAGAAGTCTCACTATACGACACCGATCACATATGTAAGAAAATGGTACGATATTGTAAGATATTTTGTACAATATTATTTGTTCCAAGTGAAAAAACCCAATACGGACATTCATACGTTAATGGAAAAAACAACGCCGCAGTTATAACCCAAAACATTAGTACATTACTGTTCAGACGTACAGCTGACCAGCCGTGAAGCACTTAGATACCATCAGAAACAGTCATATGAAATAAAGTCTATTAAATTTAAGGCACTCACTCTCTTTCACAAATAAAATGGCGTTGCTGGTCGCATGGTGTGTCATTCCAAAGAAAACTGTTCCATTGTATTTCCAAGCAATGCTCATTATTTCCTTCATTATTGGGCTCCCCTGGCTTCCAGTCTGTATACTCCATACTAAGAAGTGTTTTACTTGTCATCCACATCCATTCCCCCTCCAAAATAATGTCACTTCCACCGAGCCAGAACCCATCTATAAAATTAAATAAATTGGGGCCAGTCATGATAAAAAATTAAAAAGTGAAGTAGGTAATGTACTCATCCCTAGAGAAATTTAGATATATATGCGATCGCGTGATTATCAAAAAGTTTGCGAACTAATTGAATAGCTTCCAAAAAAAACAATTAAAGTTTTCAGTGTTGAAGTAATCCTCTCCGAATTTAATGCACATTTGTCACCCTTCTGCCAATACGCTAATCACGTGGTCCAGACACTCACGTGACATGCTCCGTAGCATTCTGTTCACAGAAGATAAAACATTTCAGAGTCATTTTTCTTACCATTCAAGTTATTTTATATAACAAGAACAATTGTCAGAAGTAACCTAATGTTGGAAAAAGGATGATGGATAAGGATATCTTTCCGAGAAAGAACATTGTGACCATCACAGACCGAGTCCTCGACTTAGGAACGTCATTTTTCTAATAGGGATATATACTTTAATCATATCTGGTATATTACACGATAGTTTAGGGATTTAATACTTATAATTATTATTGTTAGGATGTTCAACTATCTTTCTAGTCATAACGTCATAACTATATTGGTGATCTTTAATAAATTGCTCAACTAAGGACACATTTCTTTCCAAGGTATCGCGTAGTCGTTAGAGCGTCTGCTCTAGAGTCGCGAAGTAGTTAATCCTTATCTAGCGGGTTCGAATCCCACTTTTGGATGTGCAGACCGGTCCTTCGAACGAGACCGTATAAACCGAGGTCCCGTGTCGCAGTACATGTAGGTGCTGACACGAAAAGGAACCCTCACTGTTTAATGGCCCTTAGTGCCGAGTATAGGGCAAAATTGAAGTTCTCCACCGGGAAAACTTCAAAGAAGACGGGGGAACAAGGCGGGCAGAATGCCTATAGCGTCCGATATTAAGAAATCATAATCAATATATGAATTAAGCATTTCAATTAACTTCTAATTATTGAAATTTTTGAAATTATGAGAAAAAAACTTTTCTGAGAGAAAAAAAATCTCGTTAAAAAAATGTCTTTCATGAAAATAGATGGTATTCGTGGGATTCGAACCCCCTAGCAATAAGAATCCGACGTTTCAATAGCATACTGCATTGAAACTAACGCGTTAAAAACTGTGCTAGATCACTAATGGTTCATATTGAAAAAATTTGTTAAAGTACGAGAAAATGATTGTTTTTGTTCTTTTTAGTGTGTGTAAGCTTTTTCATAAGCAAATATTTTCTGTTTTTGTGAGATTTTTGTTAATTGTGGAGATTGTACATATAGAATACTTTAATTTTAGATGAAATATCACATAAAATTTGGATTTAATTGAGATTAAAATTTTCACTTCTTATCGTCGCACTATAGGCACTTTGCCCGCCTTATCCCCCCATCTTTTTAGTGAAATATTCTCGAGAGGGAACAACACAAAATTAATCAATCAATCTTCCCCAGGTTTCTTTCACTGGACAAAAAAACAAATTTCATTTTTAACCATCTGTCTGCCTTCACTTAAACAATCAATTATTGAATTTGTCTCCATAAACCTTGCAGAAATATGCTACTGCATAGGAATTTCCAAGTTATGCGTTAAGCTTTACAGCTCTTCGTTGCTCGAGTAAAACTGTGTCAACCATGCAGTTTGTCAAAAGTCACCTAAACACTGACTTCATTTTCACATTGTGAAGTTACAATCATAAAGCAAAACATTTCATGTGCTATTTACAGAACATGTGTATGACTATATATGTACCAAATTTTATTTAAGAAATAAGATATCATTTTTAGACTTTCATTGGGATATGTAATGAAATCGGTCACGTGATCGAAATCAATAACGCCCAAAGGGTGCTATAGTAGATTTGATCACGTACCGACTTCCATGACATGTCCCAATAAAACTCTAAAAAAATAACATTTTATTTCTCATATTTCTATCTCTATTCACATAAGTAAAACAAAATGCACTATTTAAAATTTGTTGAATTGCAACATAACGTATATATACGACGTCATAGTCAAGACTTTCCAAATGTCTCGCGCGGTTTTAATTAGTACTGTCATGAAAGGAAAGACATCAACAAAGGTAAATATTCTAATCTAAAGTGTTGTTTTGTATTTATAGGAACAATTTGCAAACTTTTTGATCACTCTACGCAAATGTCTGTTATAAAGAAAAACGCCAACTCCTGATCTGAAACAATTTTCATCAGGCTCGATTTATTTTTTTATCTTTGCATATACCACTAGAATGTATTTTTTGTTAATGATGCTTAATGTTGAAACTTACTTCCTTTTCCAAGTTGCCTCGCGTGCTGCGCTAAAAAGTTTTCTTCAATTGACGTCTGTACTTCAGCAAGCTCAGAATCAAAGTTTTTACAGAAGTTCTATGATGTATAAACGTTCTATTCAATTCTTTATCATTGAGTGGAATATACAGTCAATGATTATTAGATTTGATGACAGGTTCCATTAAAATTCTGGTATAAAGGAACGCTGTTTAATTTTCAAGTAAGATGACATACATTCTACGAAAGTTCTATATTCTTCCTGATAGTTCCGAGTACATGTGATACTTCGAGGTTTCTTTAAAAAAATTGTATACTGTAAAAAAAAAAATTACATGTATCAGAATACACAATTTACCAAAGAGTCGTTCCAGTCTAACGTTGTATGATCCACAAATAAGTAACATTGTCCACTATGCTTAATCCAATTATCTGGACAGTCGGCTTCGATGGCGTTCAAGCCTAGATAGTGTATGAAAAATATAAATATAGACTGTTACTCTTAAACACATATTCTTAAACATCTCTTAATTAAACAACGGATGCGTTAAAAGATACCAATCTCTACTGAGATTAACGATTTTCAAACATCTTATTGTTGCTTATTATAAAATTAATGAATATTTCTCGCAGTTTAAAGTTTTTAAAAACTTAAAATATTATAAAATTAGATAACGAGTAATTGCCTCTAGGAAATTATTATGATGAATCAATCCAATCCTAACTTAAAACATAATTGAGATTTAAGTTTAGAATGTTTTATAGATTATGGAAATTTATATTGTTAACAAGATGTGATTGTGAAACATTGATGCCCCCGTATGGCAGCGTAGGAGGATTGGAACTTCTCAAATGCAAGTAAAAATCCAACGTCAAAGTCAAAAGATCAAATTTTTTGTAACCTAAAGGAGAAATTCTCATAAGGAATACACCTGTGAAATATCAGAGCCATATTACAACGGTGCAAAAGTTATGGCCAAGATTTAAGTATTTTTTAAGTTAGTCAAACTTTAAGATCAAGGTATAAGGTCAAAATTGTTGGTATTTAAGGTAGGTCTTATCACAAGGAATATACCTGTGAAATATGAAAGCCAAAGTACCTACAGTTCAAAAGTTATGTTCAAGATTAGTGTGTTTTAAAAGTGAGCCAGACTCTAAGATCGAGGTCAAATGTTTAAAAACTCAAATGAAATGTATTGTCACTGTTTTGTTTCAGTTTACAAAATGCCTCAAAGGTTCATTTCAATTCAGGTTTTATTCAAATTCAAGGGTCTGGAGCAGACATCATACATGGTTCTCTTGTGAGACATTCTGTGAAAGCTACATAAAATAAAAATACAAAATAATTCATGTAGGTTCACAACTTCAGGTAATAATAAAAAAAATTCCAAGAAACTAATATAGATTCACAAGTAAACATTACATAAATTAATCCTGACATTCAAAACTTATACTTGAGATTCTACGTACTGAAAATTCTTATACACCATCAATAGTTAAGCAACACATTATCAACTTGTCTTACTCAAATATCACACATAATTTTGTTAAATTTAACGTTAAACTGACTTTCTAACAGCTTTGTGGATTTTAAATCTAAAAAAAAGCATCAACTGCGAGTTGCAAGTACAGCATGAACAAAAATACTTATGATATGCACAATAAAATGCATATGATTGCATAGTAAACTGCAAACAAAATAATCTAATATTCAGACAATTCCAATTATAAAACTTACATGGTTGCCGCTATATAACAAAAAGTTTCCTTGATAAATTTGTGTGCATGGACCTCGTGCAGACTACCGGAAATGCTGTTATACATAAGAAAATGATAGTAAATAAAGATGGACATAAAATTTCCGGATTGATCGGGTATGGTTACATTACACTCTCCGTCTGATATGATAATATCACCAATATTTAAATTAAAGAAATTAAAAAAAGGTAACTCTACCAAATATCAGTATAGCAAGAATACACAATAAAGGATAACATTCAATGTACTTCACAACATTTTTACCGAATGTCACAACACATTCACACTACTGTTTGTTTGGTACGAGAAGCACAACTTCTGTCGTTGGGCGTTTGAAAATCTTTCTGTCCATACCAATCCGAACTTCTATTTTACGGACACGCGCGTCATCACTAGGATATGTGTTCTCGACAATTCCCATTGGCCAGTCATTGCGATGAAGTGTCTTGTCATGAAGAAGGACGACATCACCCACTTGAAGATTTCTTTCGTCCTGTTGCCATTTCTTCCGCTGTTGGAGTGAAGACAGATACTCCATTTTCCACCTTTTCCAGAAACAATTCGAAAGCTGTTGTACACAGCGCCACTGATCCTTCATCAAATCCTATGGTTAATGTCCGTAAAATTTTGGTAAAAGTGGGTCAAACTCAAAGGTCAAGGTCACAAGGTCAAATTTAGTGTTATTGAGAGAAAGATCTAAATGTCACAAAAAATACTCCTGTGAAATATGAAAGCCACAGCCCCACCCACTCAAAAGGTATGGACAGGGTTAACGATTTTGCAGATAAACAGTTAGACAAACAGACGGAGGGACAGGGCAAAGACTATATACCCCAAATCTTCGATTACAGGGGCATAAAAAAGCACAGCACCATGGATAAAACAGAATCTTCTCTACACTAATGAGTTCTGATTCTAAAATTTACAGTATATTACTTACATATATATTCTAAAAATTAAAATTTACAGTATATTACTCAATTGTAATTAATTCAGGTACATGAAACACATGGAGATAACGAAACAGTATTCAAGATTAAAAGTCCATAAAACAATACAAAAATGGGGCAGGGCAAACACGGACCTTCAAAACTTCAGAGGTGAGAACAGGTGCCATGTATTCTTAACATTTTAAAGGCCAATATAAAATAATCAAACATGTTATCTGCAAGTATTGTCTCTGTGAAAGTGAATAACAGTGTTTTCTGTTCACTGGTACTATTTTGTGTTTGAATATTTTTCCTGAGGTTAAATCTAAATAGTAAAGCTCAATATTATTAATTTAATACAAAAAATGTTTCTTGATATCCAGAACATTTTGCAATGGTGTAGAGAGGGTCCTTACATGGCATTTTGAATTCTGTTAAATTAGAAATAAAAATTTAGTTCATTTCCGCATTAATTCACAGTCATGTTCAGTCTCCACGATGCCGAAATTTTGTACTATTGAAAATCAGCCTTACCTGATGAATATTTTCTAAGTGATCACATTTCACAAATTATCCATGATTTAGAATTTCAATTTCATCAACATTATCAGATTTTTAAAAAGACGGGAATATACTTACGCATTGTATTAAAACAATGATTCTCAATTATTTTTGTTGAAAACTAGCATTTAATTGAGTCACACTTCAAAAAAAAAGAAATAAGAAATCAAACAAACAAACAAAAAATAAAAAACTCACATATCAGTAATAGGAGCAAGGTAAGAAAAGACTCCATACCAAACATTTATTAAATGCAAATTTCCTACATAATATGAATGCACTGTCCAGGTTATTTGCTCAGTTTGGTTAGATAAGATAAGACATTTTCTCACAATCTGCAAAGAAAATTAATAAGTTGGGAACTGGTTTAACATTTATTTTTAAAAAGATAAGCTTATTCTAACATATGAAAAAAAAGCCACACTATGTTTACCCCCGTCCTTCACACATGCGCCTATTGATGTGAGTGTTCCAATCCATCTTCTGACATCCCAAAAATGTCTTGAATGTTGATAAATAATTCTATTTGTCGTAATGATTTCTGTAGATTTACGTCCTGTTCAAATATTTTTCATTTATATAGATATGAAAGATGTAGAGATAACAAATAATGTTTTATTTCATGTATTCGAGCTCAAAAGTCCATTAAACATTACAAAATAGAGGCTGGAACAAACACAAACTTCTAAAACATCAGAGGGGAGATCAGGGGGCATGGAGGGGTGAGCATCCCCTACCGACCGGTCACCCATCATGTGCTCCATGTTTTGTTTGGGCGAAAAACAAGGGAAAATACGTGGACAATTCAGTGTGTAAATGTCCTTACAATCAGTATGAAAAAAGTCAGTCAGCATTTTACTCAAGGATAAATTGTTAACATGGTCTTTATATCGACTTTGTTGTTTTTGTAAATTAAGGACGACAATATATTAACAAATGAATATTGAAAATACTTTAATGAAAAAAAAACAAAATAAAAAGTTTTATTTGGACATTTTTTTCTTCATCTAATCGATGTGTAGGCTTTATTTCGTCTTTATCCCCTACAAATAAGAAAAAATGCTGATATATACATAAGTATATGATTTTCACTTAAGTACAATAACGTTAGCATTTATTCTATTTTTCATTGGATTTGTCTCGTTTCTATATAAAATTACACTGCTAGGGATATAAAATACTAGTAATATCAAAGAAGTCCTTTAACTTCGTTAAATCATGTACAATATCGATATCTGCTTTTGGTTTATATATTCCACTCAAAACTTTGAAACTAAGAATATAGAAAGAGATCTATTTGGTCCAAGAGGAGGTTTTCGACTTACACATCGACAAGATGGACAAACATCACAATAACTGGTTTGCTTCAAGATGGAAGGTGTATAGAAAGTTGTTACTTGGTGTTCTGGCAAAACACAATAGACATAATGAAACCGTGCTCTATATACTTTTTTGAAATTCAGATTTTGACTTAATGATAAAACGATTCATGGCTTTAGAGGTATACGATACGGTTAAATATTTTGCAGAATAGTAGAAATTGTCTAAATTCATATTCACCTATTTAAAATTCTATACATTTAAATGTCATGCTTTTGACATTGTTATAAAAAATACAGGTTATAGACACAAAAGGAAACGGAAAGAGCAACCAATCACAAATAAAATCTATGCTAACTACCAGGTGATAAGAGTTTGCTTTCATTTCATAAAATAAGCGTTCTTCCCTATTTCAAATTTCACAGAGTAGAAAAATAATTTTGAAACAGTTCGTCATCCTTAATTGATTTCCACAGAAAATCTAAATGATTCTTCCTTCATCCAAGGCATATGCCCTTTTAAAGACCATTTCGGATATATCATAAAAAGCTTAAGGTCATAAAACCACAATTGAGAAAGGTAACCAAATTATTTACCTGGATTATAATACTCGTACACTCGAACAGGTGAAGGTTTTACATTTGCAACCAAAGTGCTTCTTTCCACATTAATTGTGACACAAGCCTCATTCCTGGTAATCTATAAAAATGTAAAAAAAAAATTACATGTGTTTATCAAATTTTTTTTCCATCTATATTTTTTAAAAATTAGACATTTTAAAATTTTATCCCAAGATTTTAAATCCAAATTCAAGGTCAGAACAGAAAAACTGATTTTACAGCATGAGCGTATCAGTATACCTCTTTTCTAATTTTTCTGTTCTATTTTCAGATAAGTGATATAGGAGTTACTGACCTCATCAAAATATAGGACCACGTTTCTGTCATCGAGTTCTGACTTCTTGAGACTTTGATGATAGCTTATGCTCTCCATGTCAGTTTCATACCCTGACGGGACTCCGTACTCTACAATAGCCATACCACTCCCCACGGCTGTAGATGTGTTATACCTAGTAAACAATTCAGTAATATTCGTTAATCCGGATAAAAACGAATTATCTTAACTTTATTATATACTTAAATACAGGTAAAAACTAGCATTTCTTTTTTTATTGAAAGAGGCTATTATACCTTGTACAAATCTTTGTAGTTATGGTTTCCATAGTTTCTTTCAGACTTGTTACATCGATCAAGAAGGCTGGTTTTTCTATTTGTTCCTGAACATTATAATTCACTGCCACCTTAAAGAGAACATTGTTTTTTAACTTATCAAATTAAAGTTTAAGTGTATTGAAAAGTTTTCTGTCAGCATATTTTCATTTTAGCATGTCAATAAAAAGATTATCTTTTTTCGGTATGAAGGCTTTACATGTAATTGTAGGCATGCCGAGTATTATATCAGCCCAAAACTTTAAACCAAATTAAATTTAATTTATTGATAATCTAAATAAATAAGTAAAATTTATTTGAAAAATTAAAGGATGCCGCACCCATTTCCCCAAGACATTTCGATTCTTACATTGATGTTGCAATTAAATACCACAGGTATAAAAGTATTATATTTGTAATAATCTAAATGCAATTGATCTTTAAAAATGAAGAAATAGCATTATAGGAACTAGGATATTATTTTGATTAAAATATTCAATGTATTGGAATTGAGCCCCCCAAAAACATCCGTTTTAGATATCATTATGTAACCTTACCTGGACCAAAGCCACTCCGTGGCCACTAGCTGTAACATTGACTATGTCTGGAACTCCAGAGGGCTTTATCATATGAAGATAATTACATATTGGGAAATGCGTTTTTAAAATAGAAAAAGATAAATTCCATTTAAATACAGCCAACTCTACTTACAATAATATTCCTTCTAAAAATAACATCATACTAGGGCTGGGCAATAATATCGATATTTCAATATATTGCAATACAATGACAAAAAATATCGTATCGCAATGCGATTTTGTAATATCGATATATTGGCAATATGCTTAAATTAAGGAATTTTGTCATTAAATATAAAAATGGACTTATTAAAGTTTGTTATTAAGCCTAACAGTACGACAGAAGTTGTTTTGTGGGAACATTTCAGAGAATAACTTTAATGAAATCAACAATTTTTTTGTCAGTGTTGGTTACTTATCATAGCTATGTACATTCTGCATGTAAATTAAAGTAAATATAGTAAGAAAATGCCATTTAAATTAAATTGAAAATATTGCAATACATATCGCAATACAGTTACAAATATCGCAATATATCGCAATACGAAATCTCGGGCCAATACCCATCCCTACATCATACCATACTGATTTCTAGAAATACCTTATCCTATGGATATAGGATACAGAATAACAAAACAAAAGCAATATATTTTTCCTTAATTATATAAATTGTAAATTTAGTTCATTTTTTAAAATTAACTAACTGTAACTGATCTCCCATATGCTGTTCCAGATATGTTTGGCAATCGATATCTTACCTGAAATTTCTGAAGAACCATCTTGTTTCTTTCATTGACATTGAAACTGTGACTTTCATTGTGAGTGTTGACCTTGACATTTAAGTCTAGAAGTGAATTTCCGGACGGGGAATGTGTAAGTTCGGACAATGCTTGTAAGGCCAGAACGGTGTCCTTATGAATAAAATATTGTATATATTGCTATATATTTTCTTAGGAATTTATTTTGGTTTAACATCCAATATCATTATTTCATATTTTTCATTTGTATTTTATTGGTCTTTTAAAATCATATAAAATAAAAATTACTAAGTTAAGTTCATATTAATGGTTGAAATTACAACTGCCTATTGCTTAAAGATCCACCCTATAACTAAAAGATATAATATTTTGCCTATTGCTTCGGATATACCTGAGTGGACGCAAAGCCTCCATTTGCATTTCTTTGTTTTAGAATCCATTTTAGTATTTTCTGGGCCTGGACATATTGCTGACTCTTCATGTAATAGAGGAGTGTATATGCCGACGTCTCAATATCTACTGGAGTTGCTCGAGTGTTGGGACTATTCCAGAGATAATTTGGAGATTTTCCAGATGACTCCCATGGCAAATAAATATCAACAACTGCAGAAAGACGAATTATAGTTGCTAACAATATTCTCATATAAAATATAATTAACTTTAATTTGCATTTTTCAGAAATTTTGACAGTAAGGTATGAATTTACTTATGTCCAGTATTGCATAAAAATACTTGGCTTACTCGACAAATGAACACATGTACAACTCACCATGACAATTTTCACCACCCAGGGATAGCTGGACCTGTTGAAGAGCATTATAGTCGGACACTCTAAATACGTGACTGATATCAGAGGCAATCTTTTCTAACTCTCTTTGCCCAACTCCACTACCGATGCCGATGGAATATGTAGTGACTCCGATAGATCGCAGTGCTTCAGCAGCTACTTTTGTGTCGGCGGGGTTGTTAGATTGTCCGTCTGTTATTACGATCACAATTCTGCTGGAGTTCATTGTTGCTCCTTTCGAAGCAATAAAACTGTTGTTTTCCACATATCGAAGTGCTGAGGCGGTGTCTGTGCCACCTGCATAATACGGTACTCTAGAAACAGCATCCCCAATTGCTGAGGCAGTTTGATATGCATTTAAAGGGAATGCTTCATAAACTTGAGAGCTGAAGGTCACAACGGAAACTTTTGTTTTTCCATTAGTAAAATCAAATGAACTGGTCATGTCCCGAACAAAGGATAGAATGCTCTGAAAGTTGCTGGAACCGATACTTCCACTGGAGTCCAGAACGAATACAATGTCAGCGGCTGGTTCTGTGCATGCTTCAACAGAAAGAAATGACCCTAAACATCATTCATTTGATAATTCAGAGAAAAGCAAAATGAAAGGAAACACAATGAAATACGGGACCACAGTACAAAAAGTATTACAAATATTTCTATATATATCTATATTTTTTAAATGAAATAACCATAGTCCTTCTCAATTTTATTCGATTAATATTTATTTCAATAATTTTACAAGATAAACTAGAGGTATTTTGAACAATGAGCTCACTCACTGATATCTCCGCCTCCCATACGGTTATATTGGCAAAGTACATTTTTTGCTCTAGGAGACCCGAAATAAGAGTCAGATCAATAAGTAAATTAGGAGGTGCACAATGACATTATGTAGTAAAGAAACTGTGAAAGTATGATAAATGTTTATTTAGTGGTATAGGAAGAGTTGCTGATAAGAGATGGGTACATTTCAATATCATAGAAAGAATGGCAGTGTCTATGTTTTACTATGGAGAACCCGCAATATGTGTCCATGTTTTACTATGGGGAACCCACAATATGTGTCCGATCAAAATGTAAAGCAAGAGATGCACAGATGGCACCATGTAACAAAGATTCTGTGAAAGTCTTATTGAATTTCATTCATTGGAATTTTAGTAGTAGCGGTTAACTTAGACATAGGTACCCCAAGGCGTAATAGACGGGCGGATGTACAAACAAACAAACAAGAGGCCCAGGGGCCACATCGCTCACCTGAGCAATTGGCTAGGAAAAAACAGATCAGATCAGAACTGAAAGTAAACTGTGGGTGGGTGGGGGGGGGGGTCATGATTTGAACAAACTTGAACCTACACTACCTGAGGATGATTCCCTATAATCCCCAGGGGGTCATGATTTGAACAAACTTGAACCTACACTACCTGAGGATGATTCCCTATAAATATAACGAAGCCTGGCTTTGAAGTACTTGAAAAGAAGATTTTAAAAGGTTTCCCTATATGTTCCTATGTAAAACTTTGATCCGCCATTTTGGCCCACCCCCACCCCCCGGGGTCATGATTTGAACAAACTTTAATCTACATTACCTGAGGATGATTCCACATGAGTTTAATCTTTCCTGGCCCAGTGGTTCTTGAGAAGAAGATTTTTAAAGATTTTTCCTATATATTCCTATGTAAAACTTTGATCGGCCATTTTGGCCCCACCCTACCCCCGGGGGTCATGATTTGAACAAACTTGATTCTACACTACCTGAGGATGATACCAAATGAGTTTCATCTTTCCTGGCCCAGTGGTTATTGAGAAGAAGATTTTTAAA
>PRKT01000008.1:3947773-3990128 GCA_003671525.1 Saccostrea glomerata
CCCCCCCCCCCCCCCCCCGAATTTTAAAAATAATTATACGGAACTAAAACCCCCAATTCGTATTAATACCAGAGCCTTTGATATATTTAAATTGCTGTATTTGATTTCACACGAATTTTTGTACAAAACTATGTGAATATATGAAAAGGATATTGCATCTTGTTATTAAAAATTTCAATATTGTTAGAGTAATAGTTGGTAAATTTTTTTTCCAAGAATATGCCCCATGTTACGACATAAATATTTAAGACAATTCAATGTAAATTTTGGGTATGAATTAGAAAATAAATGGAAGCTGGAGGAGGTTTTGGTGACACTTACCTTGGAAGAAGCACTGGACACCCCAATACCAACATCTTTGTTCATAGAGAAGGCACTAGCTACCCAAGAGGTGATGGAGTCAGGGGCAATTGAAGAAATTGTTACATTTCCGGAATCCCTATGGAATGAAAAATAAACAAATTTTGTCATGATTCAATTTCTTTTTTCGTGCATTGAAAACTTGTTGAACCAATATTTTGACCTTAAGGGACTCCGACCCTCAACTAGGAAGGACAACTCTTATAATTTAATTCAAAATGTCTTTAAATGAAGCTTGAAAATTAAATATCACGAATTTGATTTACATTTCAAGACTGCTGTTGTTAAGTTCATATTTTTCAAACGAATTGAAAACCTTGAAGAATTCCATGTACATGTACTACTGTTGTTTAGAACATATACTAGTATTTTAAAATAAGATGTGAATCAGTTGAAAAAAATAAAGGTATAGATACAATTGCTACAATAAATGAGATAAAAAAAACATACTTTTGCAAAGCTGTACATTGACATAAGGTCATTTACTGACTAAAGTCTGCAATACTTGGGACGTTCAATAAATAATGTCATTAGCTCGATAACATACAACATAGTAGTCATGTGACATAAAGATTGACTTTCTCTCATTATTGAATCTTTAATGAATTAATATCAGTTTGTTTGACCACTTTTTATCGCATCATTTCATCATGGCAAGCTGGAAAACAAGGGCTATTCAAGCGTCCAAACCCACAGGCCATGAAGAGTGAAAGAGTTTTGGGGATCAACAGAAAGTTAATGTTTTGTCACACCAACAAAATTTGCCAGATCTTTCAACATTTGACTTGTTTCATTTCCTAAACTTAGAAAAACATCTATCAGAACAAAAAAAAACAATTACAGAAAATCATAAGGTCGGCCATATTCCAGTATACGAAGGGTCATACTCAAAAATGTGTTCGAAAAAACAATTAGAAATTGAATGAAAATGTTAAGGATATGCGTTTTAATTGAAAGAGAATATTTTAGTTAAATCATTAAGACTAAGTCATAGAAAAGTGTTCTTTCCGAGCCCCAATGACATTATTTATTGAACCTCCCTCGTAATCTTTTCTTGAGCATACCCAACGAATTGACTTGTCCATAGCCAGGTTTCTGGGAACTTTGATCTAACATGTTTGGCTGTAGTCAAATGGGCAGGAAGAGCAGGTGTCGTTGTTTGGAATGGTTGGTAAATTGTTGAGTAATAAGCAGGAGTGGAAGGGAAGGCAAAAGCTAAAAAATTCAAATAAAAACAAATAAGTAGTGACGTCAAAATTCTCCAACATTCTTATTCGAAGATTCTGTAGATGTTTATTCGAATACCTTCAAATAGTCCTATTTTATTTTATATTGTATCTCCCTACCTAAGCTTGTTGATTTTGGGTCGGTCTTTGTGAGTAAAATTTTTATAAATATTTGAAAATATTGAAAGAAATAGGCTGACTTTTAGTTAATACACCCTATATTTTGTTTATTTTTTTGAAAGAATTAGAAATAACTCATGGAATATTTGAATGCACAAAAATTATTTTTTCAGAAACACTACACAATGATTTGATGATTATTAATACTCTAAATGTATATTTTTTTACAATTACCAAGGGAACATATCAACTTTAAGGATGAAGGAGCGAGAAGAAACGTTTACCAGATCCTGCTGCTCCTGGTGCGTAGGTAGGAAACACTGGCGGAGGATACGTCATACCTGGGAAGAAGGGAGGTAACGTCATACCTAGTTTAAAACGAGAACATAAATAACATAAAATGGCATCTCTTAATTTTCGAATTCTAATAGGATGTCTCAAATTATTGTTCATTTAATAATAATAATAATAATAATAATAATAATAATGATTGGATTTATATAGGTTCATTTAAGTAAACGTTTTTTTTTTCACTCATCTAAAACCTAAACGTTTGTCTATGATGACATGGAATGTAAACAATATAGGTAAATATGTCGAGCTCAGTTGTATAATAAGCAAGGTCATCATTTTTGTAATGAAGACCGGCTAGATTTCAAGATATTTTATTCGTTAACAATAAGAAGGTACAGTAGTACATGTACATGGAATTCTTAAAATGTCATCCTAATGAGAAAAGGACCCCGGTAGGGGACATGTATTGCTTAAATGCAATACTCTCAGAATGCATGCGTAATCTTATTTCCTTAAATAGTAGTATTTTTCTACATTTAGAAAATGTGACAAAAAATGCCAAAACATTGTGTAATCAAAGACTGGCTATTTAAAGCAAATAACTAGACTAAACTACACAATACTCATATTTGTTGCATTTACATGTGTTACCTAGCTTATGGTTTCTTAAAATTTCCTATTTACTTAGTATATCAAAATGAATTTTGACTTCAAACTTTGTCTTTAACCTATTCTTTGGGTGGGTGGGGGGGGGGGTGGGTGGGGGGTAATGACTCAAAAAATGTTATCAAAAGGGAAAACTACCTTTGTAAAAAATATTCTACACATTCAAGTTTCATATTTTCTGTAAAGTTGTTCTTTAGATTGATTGATTGATTGTATATTGTTTAACGTCCCTCTCGAGAATTTTTCACTCATATGGAGACGTCATCGTATGCCGGTGAAGGGTTTCAAATTTTGACCTTTACTCGGCACTCAGAGCCATTGAGCAGTGAGGGATCTTTATCGTGCCAGCGCCTGCCGCTGACACGGGGCCTCGGTTTTTAAGATCTCATCCGAAGGACCCGCAACTTTCACTTAAAAGTGCCGAGCGCATGACGAAGGAACAGTTGCTACCCATTTTAACGACTAGGTCAGTCGCGTCCGAGATACGAACTCACGACCTCCCGATCACGGAGCGAGCGCTCTACCGACTGAGCTACCGTGAACAGTAATTTGTTCTTTAGAAGAGAATGTTTAAATGACCCAACATAAATGTGACTTTTTCAATTTGTTTTGCACTCCATTTATAAGTTTTGTTGAATTTTGTTTAGCCGTCAAGGAGAAGTTAAAAAAATTACACGTAAAAAACAAGAAGGGCATACAACGGAATAGTTTCAGCTCACTTGATCCATCATCTCACTTAGAGTATAACACAAAAAATTATCTGTCGTCGGAAATAAGCTTTAATTCTTTAAATCAGTATGATGCATTGTGTAACAAATTGTCTAGCTCTAGCCCTTGAGTTCGTCACCTTTAAAAATTTACTTTGCCAGCATTTGAACATTTAAATCTGCACTGCACAATGAACACTGAGATTTATTAATTCAGCATTATCATTGATGATGGTAAGTTTTCATTAAATCGAATAATAAAACTAGTAAATTATTATGAATGTGTAATTAATTAGATTAATTTATTTTTAGGGATAGCAATCAATTGCAGAATTGCTATTTGGTTAACCTCAAAACGTTCCGACCGATTAACCGGTTAGTCGTATCAAGATATACATTTTGACATTTTTTTGCATATTCCGAAAGGCTAAAAAGACGTAAGAAGTTACTTTCTGTTTATTATTTTGATCGGGGATTGTTATGTCCATAAGAATATATTTTATTTCAATTTCAATAGACAAGAAAAAAAATAAGAAAACCATGAATCTTGCTTGAGAAATCAGACAGGGATAATTTTCCAAAGCAAATGTTATATAAGTCACCATAATTAGAACTAGTCTATGTCTGAACTCTCACTTTATTTAGTTTTTTATAATAATATTTAATAGATAACGGCAAAATATAGACCAACTATAATTAAAAGTGATTAACGGTGACGTTTTAATATCATTAAAAAAACACAGGACTGTACACGGTATATATCTGTGTAACAGCGTGATGTTATAAAAATAGTAGTTAAACTTTACGAATTGGCCAATTACCCTGCGATCTCAATCTGGAAGCTATAATTACCTCTAAATATTTTTAATTATAAGATGTGTAAAAACACTAAATGAAAATAAACGCAGCGCTATCCTTTCTAAAAAAATCAGACGGGATTTTAAGGAAACTGCGCTCTTTACATATATTTTATTTTTTACCGACTAACCGATTACGGATTTTCTAACCGATTAGCATCCTTCCGACATATCAATCGATTAACCGGTTACAAATTGCCATCCCTATTTATTTATAATTAAGGTCTTCTTGTTATTCTTCGGTTTCGTTTTCACTTTTTCCTTCTATATTATAATTCTTTTTTTTTTCTTACATTTTTGTGCACGCGATTTCTCGAAAAAGGCTCGATGGATTTCCATGAAATTTTCAGGACTTGAACCTGACACATATTTTTTCGATTTGATGACGTCACTTCCGGTTCGGAGATATTGTCAATTTTATGATATTTGAAGGGTCAGGTTGTCCGCAGACTTTCTAAAAAATGGCTTTTAATAGAATCATGAAACTTTCAGGCATGATAGTCCTAAGTCTATAGATATACGTAAGGTATTTCATTTTTACTGATGTGCCGCACGTCGGCGCTCGCTATTGCCCTCAAATAGACCTCTCGTGAATTTCAAAACTTTTAACATTTTTCCCACGGTATCTTTTTACCTGGAAATATTTTGTTAATACATATAGAACAAAAGAAGTGTAGAATTTCAAGATCTTTCAAATGATATGATGAGAAAAAAAGGTCTGGCCCCTAAAATTAAGAGCCTAGAGGGGCCAAAAGCTTTTCCTTTATATCTCAAAAAGTATTGAGAATTTGTAATACATCGAAGTAGCACATTTGTTCAAAATGTCAAGCTATTGGGGTCGTCAAAATACGTCCGGCGACGTCACTTTCGGTCAAACCGGAAGTAGTAGGAAACGCGTATTTTTGCCGTTCTTGACAAGTTTTTGGGTAACATCTGTCACTGGAAGCATAAAAATAAATTTTCCGTCCGTCGTCGTCACTTCCGGAAGCATCAAAAAGGCTTATTTTTGTAGTAATAAACATAGATTCAGAGGATTTGAACCATGTTTTGGGTGCTATTACACATTTTTGTAATACATGAAAGTTACTTCCGGTCAAACAGGACGGAAGACCTACCCGTTGCTTTGCAACGAGCTTTGCTCTAGTTATTATTATGATTATTATTTAATAATTGATTTACATGCATTAGGTTACCTGGTGCGGGGGTTGGTTGTAAACCTGTTGAAGAAAAAAGAAAACATTTTAAAACAACTAGAGTTCATAAATAAATGAAAAGAAATATCTTCATTCATCTGCTTGAAAAATTGAAAGGAAAAATAATTCATGTTTTTGAGTTATATGACGTTAGTAAATTTGAGCTATCTATTTAAAAAATATATGTATATAACCAATAAAACATAAGTAAACCAAATAAAAAAAATCGATAAGCATGAAAAGACACCATATGGTATTAATCGATAAATATGAAAGCATTTTAAAAATGTGGCTGGAATCCTCCTGTTCCTTGGGCTAGTATGATTGGAAAACCTTATTAAATAAATAATGACCTAATTAATAAAAATGAAGGAAATGATCGTGTTTACAGTGAAAATTAACAAAAACATTACATCACTCAGAACATGAAATTTCTCTTTTTTAAAATTTTAATCTTACTGAAGATGTGATATTTCATATAGTATCAATCTGAAGTGGTTATTAATAGAGAGTAGTTTCAATTTTCTCCACAATCTTTGATACATATAGATAGATTAGTTCATACAAACCCATAAGAGTTGCTGTTGGGGCTGAAAAAAGAAGGAATTAGTCTGAAAACCCACTTCTAGATTTTTTCTTTATAATGATCAAAACATATAAAATACAATGTATAAATAAAAAATCAAAGTTATAGATTCACAGGTTACTTATAAGCATAAAAGCACATTTATCAACTGTATAAAATTGAGAGGCATAGCTTCCAAGAATAATAAATTGAATGGTTTTAATATAGAATGGAAAACGTGCTCCAGGAGAGGTAATCAAAGTACTCAGAAGTACAGAGAGCCGGGCTCATTTACAGAGTAGAATGGATTTCTTACATGAATCACGTTTATATTCTGATGAAATATAAATAAGACACTGACAGTAAGTTTTTTAATCCTAATACCACGGTCCGATTTTGTCAGAATCAGAATTAATCTGGTACCGCAGCTGAATGTAAACAAACAGGCAAGTCTGGTTCCCTCTCCTGCTTTACCTCGTATGTGTAGAGAACTACGGTAACACTGATTATAAAAAATCCTTACGCTAATGAACTATGTTCTTTGACTTATGAAGATTTCAAAGTCATTACTACTAATGTTTATTTTATATAGATAAAACTTCGTTTTATTTTTGTTGCTTTATTTAGCGTTTGTATTATCTCAAAAGCGGTTGAGAGTAAGAACTATATTTTTGCACGTAACTTTAAAATGGCGACGATGGGGTCAACATCCTGCCTTGAACAGGATCACATAAGCCGGCAATTGCTCTTTGAGCAATAAGCCCGGCTAAAAATAAGCTAAATGAGTCATATCCTATATATAGGAAGGGTTTTCTTTTTGAAAATTAAACAAGTGACAATTCGAAAGTTTTGGTCAAACATTCAATCGTCTTTTACTCTCCCTAGTTTAATTATAATATTTATCTATTTACATGTATCTTTTCTGCATTGGGTTTTTTGCAAAATATGAATATAACTATTTGTCATAAATTGGCATTTATAAGCAATTTGAAAGTCGGGTGGGGGGGCTAATTGAAAGGAAGTAGGGCCTAAGCCAACAAAAAGGTAATCCCCAATTTTTAATGCCCTATATAATGTCTATCTTTGCAAAAAAAGCTAAGCCCCCCACTAGCGCCCCCTGCCCCCTTCCCGGTTTCTACGCCTATGAAAAATGATATAGCTTTTAATACTTAATTGTTAACTAAAATCACCACCCGAATACTTTTTTGAAAACGAGGTCATTCCAAATAATCTTTAAGGCTAAAGCTGTTCCAGTTTCTATGACAAAGAGAGATCCCTATTTTCTAGTATAGATGTTTTATGATATCATTGCTGATCCCTATTTTCAAGTTTGCTGGTCCTTATTTTCTAGTATAAACGTTTTATTATACCATTACTGATACATATTTTCCAGTTTGCTTATCCCTATTTTTATACCCCCCGCTTGAAAAGGGGGAGGGTATATAGTGATCGGGATTTCCGTCCGTCCGTCCGTCTGTACGTCCGTCCGTCCGTCTGTTACGCTTTTTCTCTTATCCGCAACTCCTCTTATACTACTGAGTGAAATTTAATGAAACTTTCACAGAATCTTTATTACATATTGCCATTGTGCACCTCCTATTTTACTTTTTTATTCGACACGTATTTTAGGTTTCCCAGAGCAAAACATGGACCTTGCCAATTTTTGTTTACCTATGACGTCACATAATTTAAGCTTCTGAATAACATTTCATAGGACGAGTTATTCCTCTTTACACATTACCGTAAACCAATATAAAGCAACACATCGACATTATGGGAGGCGGGGGGTATCATTTAGTGAGCTCATTGCTCACAGTACCTCTAGTCTAGTATAGACGTTTTATGATACCATTACTGATCCATATTTCCCAGTATAGACGTTTTATAATACCGTTGATAAGTTTATCTTCCAGCTGAGTATCCTTTGTGTTTTATATAAACTGTAAAGATTGTGAAATCCTTCATGCGCCTGTTTACATTTATCTCATAAATAGATATCCGTACGTACCCAAAAGAAATATCTGCATATTCTTAACCAGATCAGAATATCTGTGATTACTTACCTAAGGATAGATATATGGATTCATTAAGGAATATCCATACTTAACAATGAAGGGATGTCTCTATTAACTTACCAGTAAAGTAAGATTTGTGGGTGGTTGTTGTAGCTCGATATCTGTACTCATTGAGGGATATATATATATACTTAATAATGAGGGGATATCTCTATTCTATTCACTTACCAGTAAAGTAAGATTTGTGGGTGGTTTTTGTAGCTAGATATCTGTACTTATTAAGGGATATCTATACATACTCATGAAGAGATATCTCTATTCACTCACCAAAAAAGTAAAATATTTGGGTTGTTGTTGTTGGTTGGGTAGTGGTCGTAGTCGTAGTAGGAATCGAACCTTAAATAATGCAGAAAATATAAGTGTGATCAATTATTAATTACAACCTATAAAAAAGAACAAAATATTGCGAAATAAACAAATATTGCGAAATAAACAAATTATTGAGAAATAAACAAAAATTGATTAATAACAAATATTGACAAATAGATAAATATTGAGAAATAAACAAATATTCAAATACGCACCACAACACTCTCCACAGGAATGATGCCATGATTGCCAAATAGCAGGCAGATCATAATCTTAAAAGATATCAAATACCGTTTTAACAGCAAGCTTATTAAATATTATTAAAAAATAAATGAGTTCTTCCTTTAACTTTCTCATTAATTAATTTGAAAATAAAATTATCAAGAGAATGAAATCGATACAATTGGTTACACTGATATTTATAGCAAGTCAAAGTCACTGTAGACCACTGATGTTTTAACAAAAAAACTCACAAGGGTGGAATCTGTAAGATGCTGGAACATAGTTCTGGGCATCTGTCACTATCATAGTTCCAGCTTCCTGTTAAAGGTAATTTCTGTGAGGCTTAATAAGTTATTTCATTTAATTTACATTATAAAATATTCTCCTCGTAGCTAATCTCTCTCAAAAAAGTATAACTAATTTTGAACGTTCTCTCGAGATACGTGTAATAATCTTGGTTGTCAAAGATATGAGGAATATTAAATTTTGTTATCGAAAGACCTTGAACATAAGTATATTAGTAAGATCATTTTATTTTTTTTTTAAATTAACGAAAGCTATTGACTTGTCATTTTAATAACGTAACATTGATTCCATCTGGACATTCCCAGGGTTTGTACTTTATGCTCTTCTCACATAGTTTGTATTGTTTGTGCATGTATTTAGATCAATCACTGTGTTCGTGATCAATGATTTCAATACCTTATCAAAATAACTTGTAGAATGTAAGGTGTTCAGATTGCAATTCCTCTTTTATGGCACTTAGAAAAGACTTATGGTAAAACTTGAACTCAGACACTTTAAGAATAAGAAAGGCTTTCGGGTTTCTGGCTGCTAAAGTGAACTTCAAAGCACAAAATTAACCTCAAATCTGTATGCTGAATAAGTATTATCATGGTTGACTTGAATGGCAGAGTAGGAACCACAATTCATCTCGTAGAAGTAAAGATTTTCTTGAACTCTTGGTTTGTACAGTCCAATTCCATCAATTAACTAAAATAAAATGTTAAAAATATATTGATGTAATATTGTTGAATATTTTCTATCAATAATTAAAACTAATAAACTAATCCGCTTCCTTGTTGTTGCAATAAGGTTATTTTACCAACAAGTTATGTTTCTTCTCAATTTTGAGGCTATCACTCAATACAAGAAAAGCATTACTTAAGTACTAGGTCAACGTTTGATAAAATTATAAAGTCTTTCTTGTCTGAAAAGAGTAACAACAATCTTGGCTTTTGTCAGTGTTTCATAAGGAAAAGTTAAAGAAAACTCCAGGATTTTCTTAATTCATCATCTCTGAACGCATGCGCGTGTGTCTTTCTTACCGATTGCTCACTTATTTCGTTATCATTTCCCATCAATAATGAGGAGGTATCAACAGCTGAAAGGTAAACCATTGAATGAGGGGTCGTCTGAAGATTAATATTCACTTTGTCTCCAGGTTCTACCTGGGTTTGTCCAAATCTAACAGACACCTACAAACAAAATATTAAACATCTTAACATCATCAAGACCTTATAATAAAAATGATAAAAATTCTACAACAAAAGTGTTTTAAATTCTCATCGCTAAAATTAATCGTCATGGATGGATTTCATACTAACGAATCGCGAATTAATGATGACGCGAAAAATAGTTGGTTGACAGTACTACAACAAACAAGTGTTACAATGTCAACAACACATCTAAAACAGGATTGCCTGCAATATCAAGGCTTTACTGACCGAATTTCTTAACATTCCGTTCATAGAAATTGAAGTCTGATCTGCATAAATATTTCCAGTGTCGGGGTCGACATTGTACACAAGGATGGAGGTTTCAGGAGTCATTTCTTCGGTCAGGTGAACGTTGATTGTTGAATTGATCCTTCCTTTAACATCATACTTTCCCGATAAAACTTGTAGTCCGCGTGAAACAAACTATGACAAAAATATTATTGGGTTATTAAACATCATTAGACTAAATACAAAATTGAGTGAATAGAGTAATTTTCACTATCATGAATTTATTGTGTATTACCTGATAATATACTTCAGCAACTGGTTTGTTTGTCAGTATCTCCATCTTCACGAGATTTCCAACCTACATGTATTAAGTATAATGTTTATCATTAACCAACAAAAAATTATAATGTTTAAATGTTTGAAATTTTCCTCAATGCATGAAGCTAGGGAATGCTTCGAAAGAATAATATTCGGTTTATTCTTTTTCTAAATACAACATTTAGTCACCATCTTAGAGATAAACATGTATATTATTTGGAAAAATGAGTTAATGTCATAATAATGCTATACTCGTAAAAATAGTTCAATATTTCAAACTGCTTTTGATATTTATTACTTATAAAGCCTTTCAACTCTATAAAGTCTGAGACAAAAATTTACCCTATGATCGCCGGACAAAACATTGATCTTTATATGAGTTTGGTTGTGGTCATACGCATTAAGAGTTATTGTTTTAACAACACTGTCATGGGTAACCTGAAAGTAAGATATTTCTTTTAAAAATAAAGAAATTTTCAATTATAGTTATTGTGCTTTACTATCAATGATCTCAATAATATATATGAATTTAATTTAAATCTAAAATATCTTATTTTCATTCTAAAAACTCGCTGTTGTCTTTTCTGTACAAACTTTGAGTATATAGAATATATCTTATAATAACATTCATTTGAATACAAGCACTGTTTTAAGATTGTATACCTTTATCTCCAAAGTCTGGACATCTGTCTTATTGGGAGTAGGAATATCAATGTTTATGAGCCCATTTGATGGTATAGGAATATGTTTGTCCTGTTCCGTAGTTGTGCCAGACGAGTTGTGTGAAGTAACGACAAGATGCGCTGGAGGTAGGTGTTTGTTTGGTGCCCTACCCTCGTTGTCCGTAAAAATAATCTAGATTAATAAAAAGAATAAAGAATAACGTATTGATGAATAATTTTATTAAATAAATTCTTTTCATGAAAAGGTTCCTAAAGAGGCAACATTACTTTTATGATTATTAAGTCATCTTTTCGTCATAAATAAATGAATTCTCGTTGTGATATTTGATTTAATAGCTGAAAAAAGTTTATATTGTATAACCTGCATTGCCTTGTAAAAAAAGCATCAATCGTTAAACGGAAGACCTGGAGAGACACTGACGTAGTTGTTATGGCTTCTATATTTTATAACTCTCATATTTGTTGTGACTTATAGATAGAAGTTTGACTACATGAAGGTATGGAAATGCGTAGCTAAAAATGGGTTCTGTGAAACAATGTGTCTAATTATCATTGAAATACGGTTTTGTTTGATTTTTATACCAAAATGAATTTATCATATATCTTTTCATCCAGAAGAACCAGAAGAAAGACGATTTGTCTTCTTTTTTTTGAAATACGAGCAGAAGTGGGCATCACACGATTTGCAAAAGTAATAATGACCTTGACCTTACATTGCTTCTAATATAAAACTATCAAAATTGATTTAACTAATGTCATCATTTAATCATACTCTCTACTTGAATCTATTAAAATTCCATGCTGATTTAATATGTTAGATACTATTATTACCTTAAATACATTTTTCGTTTTACCTTGATTGGATAATGAAATCCTGGAATGTATCTGTTCGAACCTTTGTGACTTAGAGAGAACTGAACTCCATGACTTTGTAACCTGATGTATGACGTTGAAGACACTGTTTTCTCTGTATTATCTTCGGTAAATTTCACTTCAACTTTCAGTTGGGTCCCATCTACATGATTTGAAACTCGATCGCCGTGCGAAAGGTGATCTCTTAAATGACTTAGTGGAATTGTAAATTTCTCTTCCTTTGTTACCTGTTATTGATATACATTATTTTAAAACATAAAACACCTAACATGAAAATAAAAAGTAACCAAGAGAATTAACTAATGATGTAATAAAAAAAATCATACATGTCTTGAATCGGTGAACATTTGTCCAGACCATGTCTTGAAGCTTCCTGCTAAAGAAGGAATGGACACCGAGATGTTGACCCGCCCTGGGACGGGACGACCGTACGTGTACGTGGCCACAACTGACCCCGAAACCTCCCTATCACTGACCTGAGCCGAGTGTGGAAAACTTGTCTCCAACTTGAATTTTGGTAGTACTTGTCAAGAAATAACGAAAGGAAATAAAAAACTTTAAAACACAATGAAATAACAAATATTTTCTAATATCTTTCATTGTCAATATGGGAAACTTTTTAAGCAAAAGAAGTCCACTTTACCTTTTAAAATTAACATAAAAAATAAGTTCTGACAGAACAAATATAAATCATCTACATTACAGTATAAAAACATTCCTTGTCCACAAATAGTTTTATAAAAATTATACCTTGAAATAGACGAAACTAAACAAAATTTGGTAAAATAGGTGTATTTTTACAACATTTCCATTGTGAACATTTTTAAATTTTCGTGACAAATATAGATTTTCAAGATAATTACTTTCAAATTTTGCATCAATTAAAATCATTTACCATATTCGTCGACTTTTACTGTTGCCCTTTCTGTGACCCCCTGAGCTGTGACCTTTATGACCCACTCTCCCAGTACAGGCTGACTATCCATATCAAGGGATTGAGAGATCACTCCATAACTTGTGTTCTGAAGGCCACTCCAGTGCTTAATTGTGTTTGCTTTAGGATCCTTTGGGTAATGATAAAATATGATGAAGTTAATATACATGTACCCTTATTATATTAAGAAATCACGTTGATATTTTCCCTCGATCTCTTGAATTTATAATTTTGATATCTTTTTACTTAAAAAAAAGGAAAGGATAACCTATTCATCGTGCAAAGTTTTGATAGACTTACCAATATGTCCACGGTGAAATTTCCAGTATAAATAGAACTATTGGGATACAAGGCAAAGCTACGAACTTGTACTACAAAGAAAATAAAATATTAAAACAAGAATTTAAAAAGAGAAAAAAGTCCTTTAATAACTAAAATACTAGTACTGGTTACTTGTCTGCCCAGCTTTGTATGTTCCTTTGTCGGTTTGGATGAAGATGGAGATGTTTTGACTTTGCACAAACACATCGGTAGCGTTCATAAACAGAATGCCGCTTGTTCCTTGTAACCGTATCCTATGGTTTCTGGTCCCCGGAGTCAAATTTTTCAAATCTGCTGGAATCTAGATAAAGAAAAACATTCATTTGAATTAAGTATAAAACTTTTTTTTTAAATGGACATATATAATTTCCATGGAAGTACTTATATTCTATTTTACTTTTCCAAGGTTTAAAGGAGAACACTGACATTATTCTAAGTAACAAACAGAAATTTGTTAATTTAATTGTGATATCATTTTGTCTATAAGTATATCAATGATTTAACTCTTTAACACTTGAGACACTGTTAATAACTGTTGCAGGCAGGGGTTAGCATACTGATAATTTGAACTAACCTTCAATTGTAATGCTTTTGGCGTATCTAGAAGGGAAAGTAAAATTTATTACAAATCTAACATTTTTAAAATAATGCTTTTCATTAATTTATAATTACTTTTTTTGACTTGAGAGAGCTAGTGGTCTAAATGAATGTAATCAAAAGTAGATAAATAAATCTTAAACTAAACAAAAGTTTTCTGTGTTATAAATCTTTATAAAACGATATCTCCTCTTTTTTTCGTCACCTTGAAAATATCATATTCAGCGTGATCGTTTTTTTTAACCTATAAACAATACTTAAAAACAAAGACATAACTTCATTGAAGGGACATTACTGAAGCATTAAACATTCTTTTCCCTTTTCTACTTAATGACAAATTTGCAATATCTTTTTTTATGAATCATGCACACTGACAAAAATTTTGCTTTCTTACGACTTTGAAAGGTTCCACTAGTTTCTGACAGTACATTAGAAGACAAGTCCTCCAGAGTGGCCCTAACGGTAACATTATTAATGCCGCTTTTGAGGATTGTGACCGTAATGTTTTCTACCAGACCAGGGCGAATTACTTTAGGTGTCAGGATTATGTACGAACTGAAAAAAGGAATAAAAGGCATGTGAAGGCAGCCATTTATTCCCGAAAGGCTCAGAAGAATGATATAAAGAACAATGGATCTAAATCTCTTCATGAAAAAGCATATTCATACATATAAAACAACAATTAACAATTTATATAAGGTTTTTGTTTTCCTTTCTTTGTGAGGAAATAAGGTGAAAAAAATAACAATTTAAGAATTTATTTGTTTAAGATAAAAAGCACATAAATCTTCCAAAATAAACGTTAAACATACTTTCTAGCCGTACATTGTCCCAGGATCACACCTATAAGACAAATCGTCAGTAACATTTCTTTTCCTGAAAAAAAAAAACAAATTCGACGTAACTGTAAATAATAATACATAAAGAGATAGTTTTGTAACTTATTAAGCCATCACTAATTGTGTGGTTTTTCCATAAAAGACATAAAATATCCCTAAATAGTCTTGCACCATGTCACTCCTTTAAGACTAACATTTTTTTTAAAAATATTTAAACGATACAAATAGTACTTTTTATGAAATTCATTTACCAGGGACAATAAATAAATTATACAAAAGGTTATATTTAATTTTCAAAATAAAAATCAGTTTTCATTATATCGAGTTTTTGAAGGTAATAGTTTTGTATAAATATCAATAAAACAGAGGGACTTGAATGAAATAAGAGTGCACCAAGTGATTGTGCTATTAATTATATAAATTGGTCAGTGGACCTTATCATTCACATGAGTACAGTACAACACTATAAAGAAAAAAAAAATATGACATAAAACAAATAAATTAACTCAGAAAACTGGTACCTGAAATTTGATAAAAAATACAAACAATTAAAAAATAAAAGTATAGATGCCTGGATTGGTATATTTTTTGACACCTAATTTCATTGCAAATAATGCAAATAATTTTTTTCTAGAATATAAAGAAATTGTAAACCTTCTGTGATGTTCAAAATTCTACCCTTCTGAAACCATCCTTATTATTCTATACAAATATTTTTCAATTCAAATTCCATTTTTGTGCAACTTTAAATAAAAAAATTAAAAACTAAGAGGTGAAACTTATTCAATTTATTCATTAAAACATGACCAAAGTTGCTTTTATCAAAACTTTCGGCAAAAGTTTGTTTGTTTTATCTGTCCTTAATGAAACATATTGAGATAACGAACAGTATTCAAGATCAAATGTCCATAAAACAATACAAAATAAGAGCAGAGCAAACGCGAACCTCCAAAACATCAAAGGTTGGATCAGGTGCCATGAAGGAGTGGGCATCCCCTACCGAAATGTCACACACACCGTGTTCTCTTTGTCAAGATCGAGAAATAACGGGAAAATACCCGTTGTCAGTTCAGTGTATAAATAATGGACTTACAATTACTGTAAATCACTTTTTTTTCGCGAGAACTTTATTTTCGCGTAATTACGCGAAACGGTGTGCTCGCGAAAATTTAATTCTCGCGTATAATAGTATTCCTTAAGATTATATAGAACAATAACCACAATTCGTGAAAATTTTGTCTCACTAATCAAGAGTCAATGACTATCTAGCGAAAATAAGGTGTCGCGAAAATATAGTGATCTACAGTACTATGAAAAACGTCAGACAGCATTTGACTTAATGATTACCATTAAGGTTTTTTTTTTCAAGTAAAATAACTAAAAATGAAAAAGATATGTAAAACTCTGTGGTATCTTTTATATCAAGCTCACCAGGATATATCGTATCGACATAGGAATGGAAATTACCATTGATAATTGACGATCCGTCGGCGATATATCTAAATGTCGAGTTGAAGGTCACAGTAAGTGTTTTCTTCTTTTCATGCATAAGACTTTGCTCAAATTCTGCTTCGTATGAATACAAAAATAGGTCTGCTTATAACGGGGCGTATATTTATACACCGAATTGACGTCGGGTTTTTCTGTTATTTCCCGATCATGACATTGAGCACGCAGCGGGTGTGACCGGTCAGCAGGGGATGCTCACCCTCCATGGCACCTGAACCCACCGCTGATGTGTTGGAGGTTCGTGTTTGCTCTGCTCCTGTTCTGTATTAATTTATGGACATTTGATCTGGAATACTGTCCGTTATCTCCATACGTTTTTTTAACTACTTTGTTCTTTATAGCATTATTAACGATTGAAATAAGTATAGAATTTGAACATGCAATAATTGATATACGTTCAGACAGTTCGCTGAGTCAAATATTACGTCGGTATGAAGAATATAGAAACTACGACATATCTTCAGATCTTAACTTGTCTATATAAATCTTACCTTTTGAAATATTGTCGATTTCCACTGACCCGTGATTTATATATATAGGGAGAAATTAAATGCGGGGGACGTAGTACTATTTGTAAACGTAAGCGCAGTATTGCTATAATATCAACAATATTCTGTGATTTCCTTGTTTCAATATGATGAAGTGTGTCAACTAGTGTACTTATCAGTTAGAGTTCCGGTAGTACATATGCTTTTATCCCAGATACTCCTCTAAACTTACCTTTCTAAACAAAATTTTCTCATTGCTTGAAGACTGAATTTAGATTACTAAATAAAAGATAATATTGTTTTTTAAACGAAGTAATTAAACGTAAAATGCAATGGTTTTTTTTTTCGAAATTGCGCAATTTGATTTTAGTTCTAATTTTGCTGAATACTTCAATTATGGAATGTCAGGATTTATGAGGTCCTATTTTAGTAAATAAAATAAAATTAAAGTAGAATTAAATTTAATTAGTTTTCTCATGGAAATTCCGCAATTCGCATATGGTCTGTATGAAGTGAATTATGATATGCTATTATAGTCTGTCGTTATGTCTAAAGGTGCATGTGACTGGACGACAGGACGGGATGTATTTTTGTAGCACCTGATCCCACCTCTGATTTTTCAGTACTGATTTGCATTCTCAAATTGTATTTTATAACAATTACTTTGTTTTTTTTTGAGAATGATGACACATTAAAAAGGAATTACTACCATTATATACCAAAAACTTTACCTTTTGAATGTAGATCTGAGATCGAGTTTATGAAAGTTTAAAGGCATGACAAATATTTGATATGTTGTTAAAGAATAAAATCTTAACAGTAAATATGTTTCATCGTATAACAAGTGAACTGATATGAAAAAGTAACATGCAGTCAATTTTTTGGCTAAATTATTTTTAGCATTGGGGAATAAATATTGACCTAAAAAATTACATACATTCAATTCGTAGATCATAAGATAGTTAAAGATTACAATACCTTGTACACTTTGATTTGTCTATAATTATAGCTTGAGATAAAAGATACCACGGAATCTAACACGTCTGTTTCATACTTGGATATTTTACATAAAAAAGGCATTAATGATCCTCTAACAATCAACCTCTATAATAAGCGTGATGACTTTAACTTTTCGATCGTTAACTTTCCTTACTTATGCAGCAATATACCTTCATCATCTGCATATGGAGTTTATATATGATGATTCGATACACACGAGCATGCTCTACTTATGAACAATTTTTCAAAACGAAGTAAATTATTGACAAACAAGTTGATGAAACAAGAATTTCAGCTCTCTCGTTTTAAGTCATCATTTCTTAAGCTCTATGGTCGATACAATGACCTTGTCAGCAAATACAGTTTATCATTGAGTCAAATGCTGACTGAGTTTTTTTAAATAGTAATTGTATATGTTAGTCCACTATATAAACACTGAATTGACGACGGAATTTTCCGTTATTTCCTGATCATGACAAGGAGCACAAGGCGAGTGTGACCGGTCGGCAGGGGATGCTCACTTCCCCATTGCACCTGATCCCACCTCTAATGTTTTGGAGGTCCGTGTTCGCTCTGCTCCTGTTTTTGCATTGTTTTATGGACTTTGATATTGAATACTTTTCGTAATCTCTATATCCTTCATACGCTAGGCCCTACTTTGATGGTGAAATTTAAAAAAATGCAAGTAAGTACCAACACTTTATTTGCGGTGTATTCAATGCACATATACTGTATTAACATAAAGATAATGGAACAAAACAGCTCCACTTCTTTTTAAAGTTATCATAGGTCGAGTCTACATGTCAGTACTTGCGGAGCATAAATCCATCATTCACATGTATTTATCTAAGTCGTAAGGGTCTGCAATTGTTAAAGTGCATGTACTCTGGGCACGATTCGACTGCAGGTTTTACAACACAATGTTATATAATTTGGATCGGACGTAATGTTAATTGCAAACAAATATACATGTATGTTGAAAAAGCTTCGTACAGAAAAAAATCCATCGGTCTAAGAAAATAGTCTTTCAATTACTATCGCTTTAAAAAAGAATAAATTTTGAAACACAATTCTAAAGTCTAAGATAATTAGCCATAAACTCTGTAACATTTCAGACCTGTTAAATGAAACGAAAATTTGCAAGTGCCATAATATTTATATAGTTTATAGAAAAGAAATATTTGAATGGTTTGTAATACAATTGAATCCATGACAATGCTTTGTTCCTAGCCTGAATTATGTAACAGGAAGCCCATATAATCATGCAAGTCAAAATTAATTTTCTTTCGATTTTTTGCACCTTAATTTAAATTTTTGACGTCATTATGAGCATAAAAGGCTATATTGATAAGATGCATACATGTAGTTTGT
This sequence comes from Saccostrea glomerata, assembly GCA_003671525.1. Taxonomy (NCBI): domain Eukaryota; kingdom Metazoa; phylum Mollusca; class Bivalvia; order Ostreida; family Ostreidae; genus Saccostrea; species Saccostrea glomerata. Next base: position 3,967,027 of record PRKT01000008.1, read on the forward strand.
CAGCATAATTGATCAATAAGAACTACAAAGAATTAAACATAAACAAACGCCATAATGTGCAAAGTGCATAAACCATTGTATCTAAATTGTGTCGTTGTTTTTTAAGAACGTACTTACCTGAAAAAAAAGAAACAAGCAAATATACAGGGAATATGAAAATTGTCAAAAATCCAAAATCAAAAAAGTTTTGTCTTGAAAAAGTTAGGGGGGTTGTTTCTCCTAATGCAACGTGCATGTAAAAAGACTTTTTTCATTAAATCCTGATAATTCTATTGCAAATCTTGTCATCTAGTGCTCATCGATTTTCGATTTCTTTGATAAATTCAGTATGGGTGTTATATCAAAATGTTATCCTAATTTAAATGTTATTGCATCAGTGAAAAAAATAATTTGAAAATAAAATATAAAAATAGCGAAAAGAAATCAAACTCACAAAATCCCTTCAATTGTGCGGACAACAAAACAAATTTCGAGCAGAGCTAACATGGGCCTCTTTAAATATAAGAGATTGGATCAGGTGCCATGAAGTACAGGTGACTCTCGATGGCTCGAACTCCGATCTCTCGAAGTAAACCTCCGGTCCCGTTTTTTCCCTCTTTATAACTAAGCAAATTTACTCCTGATCTCTCGAACTTCTATCTCTCGAAGTTCTCTATCTCTCGAACCAAAACCTGGGTCCTGTACACATATTTCATTGAATTTTACTCTCTATCTCTCGAAGTTTTGATTGCGCGTGTATACACGCCAATCAAGCGTTAAATTGATGCAGCCTGGACGTACCTGGAAACAGTGAACGCCTTGGGCTGGCATGGAGGTGTTAATTGGGTGTTTACATAGATGACACTACACCTGTTGGTCGTCTGTGTTTTGATATAATTAATTGTTTATTATTCACCGGGTAAATTCACAACTTGTATTTTGAAATTGAAACCGAGACGATAATTTTTAGAAAGTAACTTATAGATGTTCGTTTCAGTAAGTTTCCAAAGACTATGAACTTTCATTATGATTATATAGAGTCTACATAATCACAGTATGGCAAATATTGCACAAGAAATTCCTTTCTCAAGGACTGAATACCGATAAAGAAAAATCTGAACACTGGTGAACATGGGGAAGGACCCGATCAAGCCGCGGAATAGCCAATCTGACAATTGCTATTATGTAAACTTGAAATAATAACAAATAAATATTGAAACTTTAGAAATTCGTTTTTATTTAATCGAAATATGCTTATTGTTGTTGATATCAAGTAAATTAGCTGTCAAATACGATTGAAAACGTGCAATGACTTTATTTACATATACTTCCGGTATCTATAAAAGTAGAACTTCGATGATCGGAACTTAAAATTCCGGATTTTATTTACTTTCTATCTCTCGAACCCCTCGATCTCCCGAACTTTTCTTGCGGTCCCTTGAACTTCGAGAGATCGAGAGTCACCTGTAATAATAAACTGCCCAACCGGTCATGATCTGGCAAGCCGGAAACTCATTGTCAATTGCACTTAAAAATACTAATTTTAACATTTAGTTGCCTTAAGATTGTTAAATAAAATTGAAATAATCCAATAAACTGGACTTCATCCAAGCATGGTTAACAACCTTAATGTACAATTGTTGTTTCTAGTAGAAATCATAGAAAATGACATGTTTTTGAATAAGTATCTTACGTTTGCGCAACATGGTTATTATCAAATCTTTAAATAATGAAAACTATGTCGGGAGAAAAAGGCAAGCTTTTCTTTATATCATATAAAAATGTCTTGTATTTTGGAGATACATGAGGTTATTAAACAAAAGAATGTGAAAAATAATTATGAATTTTCTTTCTTTGTTGACGCCCGCGTGGCGCAGTGGTTAGAGTGTCTGCTCTCGAGTCGCGGAGTAAGGAGTCAATTCTTACGTCGCAGATTCGAATCCCACTGTGGGACGTGGAGACCGGTCCTTCAGATGAGACCGTAAAAACTGAGGTCCCGTGTCGAAGTTGGTGCTGGCACGAAAAAGATCCCTTTCTGCTCAATGAATTTGAGTGCCGAGTATAGGTCAAAATTTGTAGCTCTCCATAGGCAAATGGTTGCATCTCCATATGAGTGAAAAATTCTTGAGAAAGACGTTAAACAACATACAATCAACCAATCAATCTTTCTTTTTTTAGCGTGTCTTTAGATGAAGGACTGCAAAGTTTGACATATTCAGCAGTAAGCAGTAAAAACTCTTTTTCGTTCCAGTAACTACCACAACACAGGACCTCGATTTATACGTTTTCGTCCAATGGACCTGTCTCCGCGTCCGCAACGGATTCCATCCGCAAAGTAAGCATCAACTGTAGATGTAAACCTCTCACCACACAATGCGGACCAAAAGCAGAGGAAGTTGATTGTACAGTTGTAATTATTTTTGTTTCGTCACCTTAGTAGAACCTGTTAGTCTTTACTAAGCTAAATAATGCCTTTCAGAGATTTCTTTATAGTATAGGAGGGGGTGATAACAAAAAACTCGTGAACTTTCTCTATATTTACAAAACTACAATTCAGATCAGGTCTCTCATAGAGTCATACATGTTCTATAAATAGCATATAATGTAATGAAATGTCACAAAGTGAAAATGACGTCAATATGTAGGTCACATGTGACAAAAATGGTTGACTCAGTCAATTCGAGAAGCAAACAGCTGTAAAGTTAAACGTATATCCTGGAAATTCCTTTGCAGAAGCTTAAAATAATCTGTACTCGGTTTATGATGACAAAAGGTTTGCTAGAAATTAAGTCATTAATTGGATTGATTGTTTCAGTGAAGGAAAAGGAGATGTTAAAAATGATGTTTGTTTTGTCGCCCAGTGAAACCAAGCTAGGGAAGATATGAATGAATGATTGTATATTGTTTAACGTCCCTCTCGAGAATTTTTCACTCAAATGGACACGCCACCACTTGCCGGTGGAGAACTGCAAAGTTTGTCCTATACTCGGCACTCAGGTTCATTGAGCAGGGAGGGATCTTTTTCGTGCCAGCACATACTGCGGCATGGGACCTCGGTTTATACAGTTTCAACCGAAGGACCGGTCTCCACGTCCTACAATGGGATTCGAACCTGCGACGTTAGGATCAACTCCTTACTTCGCGACTCTAGAGCGGACGCTCTAACCACTGCGCCACGCGGGCGACAGCTGGAGAAGAGATGCGTCCTTTGTTAAGCAATTTGATTAAAAGATCACAAACTCACAGTTTGAAAAAAAGTTGAATATCTTTAAAATTATATAATTATTAATTCCTTAAATATATCTCCTACTTTAGACTTAAAACATATCAGATATGATAAAAAGAAGGCACCCATACTTTATCTACATTGAATAAACGACGCTTCAAAGACAGAGGACTAGGGTTTTGATGGTCACCATGCTCATTCTGGAAAAGGATATCATTTTCCAACCATACTATTGCCGAGATTTAGTCATTTCTGACAAATGGACTGTTTTTGTAAAAATAACTTGAATGGTGAGAAATAAAAGAGTCGGAAAATTCTTGAAATTTCTTTGACAGAACGTTAAGGAGCATGACACGTGACCACCTATATCACGTGATCCGCGCATGGACAGAAAGGTTGCAGATGCGCATTTAAATATGAAAGAACTACTTTGAAAACTTTTCAATACTGAAACCCAATATCATTTCTTTTTTGAAAGTTATTCAATTATTCAACTTTTTGATTACCTCCCGTATCTGTCCATATTTTATAATAAGTATTTTTGCATCAATTGCAAATTTGAAACTCAAATATGTTTTTTAACTTCCAAGTTAGGTATTATGTAATATTAAAAATGTTTGGTCAGCAGTCGTTTCTCTCCGGAACTTTTACATGGTTTTGTAGGTGGAGCATCATCGTATCAGTATCGGAAACAATTGTCGAATGTTGAATTGATCCTTCCTTTAACATCATGCTTTCCCGATAAAACTTGTAGTCCGCGTGAAACAAACTACAACATAAAAATAATTGGGATATTAAACATCATAGGACCAAAAACCAAGAAATCGAGTGAATAGAGTAAGTTTCAGTATCATGAATTTATTGTGTATTACCTGATAATATACTTCAGCAATTCGTTTGTTTGTCAGTATCTCCATTGTCACGGGGTTTCCAATCTATTAATTATAATGTTTACAATTAACCAAAGAGAAACTATAATGTTTATATGTTTGAAATTTCCTCAATTATAGGTATATATTGCATGAAAGTAAGGGAGTTCTTGGAAAGAATACTACTCGGTCTATTTTTTTTTTCTAAAAAAATATTTAACTACCATCTTAGAGATATACATGTACATGTATAATATTTGGAAAAATGAGTTAATGTCATAATAATGCTATACTCGTAAAATACTTCAATATTTTAAACTGCTTTTGATATTTATTACTTATAAAGCTTTTCAACTCTATAAAGTTTGAGGCAGAAAATTACCCTATGATCGGCGGACAAAACATTGATCTTTATATGAGTTTGGTTGCGGTCATACGCACTGAGAGTGAGTGTTTTAAAAACACTGTCATGTGTAACCTGAAAGTAAGATATTTCTTTTAAAATTTAAGACATTTACAAGGTATGCTTTTTCAATTATAGTTACTGTCTTTTACTATCAATGATCCCAATAATATAAATGAAATTTATTTTATAAGTATCTTATTTTCATTCTAAAAAGTCTCGCTGTTGTTTTTTCTGCGCAAAATTTTAGCATCCAGAAAATATTTTGTAATCACATTAATTTGATTTGAATACTAACAATGTCTTAAGATTTCATACCTTGATCTCCAAAGTATGGACATCTGTCTTATTAGGAGCAGGAATATCAATGTCTATGAGCCCACTTAATGGTATAGGAATATGTTTGTCCTGTTCCGTATTTGTGCCAGACGAAATGCGTGAAGTAACGACAAGGTGCGCTGAAGGTAGGTGCTTGTTTGGTGCCCTGCCCTCGTTGTCCGTAAAAATAATCTGGATTAATAGAAAATTGCTGTTTCATAAAGAATAATGTATTGATAAGTAATTTTATTAAATATATCCTTTTTATGAAAAGGTTCATAAAGAGGCAACATTACTTTTAAGATTGTTAAGTCAACTTTCCATCATAAAAAAATAAATTCTCGTTGTGTTATTCAACTGAATAGCTGAAAAAACAAGTTTATATTATTTAACCTTTTATGTATATCGTTTGAATTGTGGAAGGCCCCGGGGAAGAATAGTACTTTGTACTAATCGGGTTACCTTCTTTAAATAAAGCATTATTAGGTCTTTCCACCTTTCTGTGGAAAGACCTATTGATTTGCTTATGTTTATTATTATTCCTATTATTTTTCTTCCGCTGATTTTTTGATTCGACATTTATCGAAAAGACTTTTTGTTCATCGTAAAGGTCATTAAAAGTTAGGAACAAATTTGACCCAACGCGTATGAACTTTGACCGCTTCCAAAGTTATTGCCCCTTTCGCAAGAAATGCTTGTTATCTCTACTCCTCCGAAACTGTAATCCATAGAAGAATGTAACCTTCACCAATGTCTTCGACTACTTGAAGGGACTCTGGAATCTATTCATTGTGAAAGTATTCGGTGACCCCTTCGATGAGTTATAGCCCCTGAAAATTTTTGAATTTTAAAAATAATTAAATATTTTCAAAACGAGAAGTCGTAGCGACATGGGACGAACTGCATTAGATTCATTGACCTTTGATCTTAAAATTCATGTAAAGGTCAAAGGTCAAGGTCATTCCAAAATTGAGAAATTAAGCTATTTTTATATCTTTTTTTGTCTTTTAACAAAAACAAACTGTCTTAGCATCATTATTATGCAATTTTAAAACTTTTTTAAAGATTTTATTCGTATCCCTTAAAATTGACCCTATTAAAAGTTATTGCCCTTTGTGCGAAAAACCTTGTTATTGCTACTACTTCGAAACCGTAAACTGCAAAGACATAAAACCTTCACTAATGTTTTCGACTCCTTTAGAAGACTCTGGAATCTATTCATTGCGAAAATATTAGGTGACCCCTTCAATGAGTTATTGCCCCTGAAAATCTTTGAATTGTACAAATAATTAAAAATTTTCAAAATGATAAGTCGTAAAGACATGGGACTAACTGCATAAGATTCATTAACCTTTGCTCATAAAATTCATGTAAAGGTCAAAGGTCAAGGTCATTCAAAAATTGAAAAATTAAGCTCTTTTTATATCTTTTTTGTCTTTTAACATACACTTAATGTCTTTGCATCATTAATATGTACTCTTAAACCTATTTTAAAGATTTCATTCTTGTTCCTTAAGATTGACCCTATTAAAAGTTATTGCCCCTTTTGCGAAAAACCTTGTAATTGCTATTGCTCCGAAAAAGTAAATCGTAAAGACATGATGAGGTGAGAATACAAACAAAATTAAATTATTGAGAAATCAACAAATATTCAAATACGCACCACAACACTCTCCACAGGAATGATGCCATGACTGCCAAATAGCAGGCAGATCATAATCTAAAAAGATAACAAATATTGCTTTAACAGCAAGATGATTAAAACATAAATGAGTTCTTCCTTTTACTTTCGCATAAATTAATTTGCAAATAAAATTCTCAAGTCAATGAAATTTATACATTAGACTACATTAATATTTATTGCAAATATGTCAGTCACTGTAGACCATTGATAGTTTAACAAAAACTCACAAGGGTGAAATTTGTATGATGCTGGGACATAGTTCTGGACATCTGTCACTATCATAGCTCCAGCTTCCTGTCAAAGGTAATTTCTGTGAGGCTTGATATGTTATTTCATTTAATTTACATTATATTAAGATTTTATGATACAAAGATGAAAAATAATTAACGGAACTTCGTTTGGTTTGTACAAAGGAATATTAGATATCAATATTGTAATTTGCTATATTTTACGTGTCATACTTTTTATTGTTTTTAAAATGCTCTTAGGGATGAAATGTTGAATATTATTGACAATTAGATTTAGATAGAAAATATTGCACGAGTTTTTCTTTCGTAGCTAATCTCTCTCAAAAAGGTATAACTAATTTTGAACGTTCTCTGAGATATGTGTAATAATCTTGGTTGCCAAAGATATGAGGAATATTTGTTATCGAAAGACCTTGAACATACACAAATTGGTAAGATCGTTTTCTTTTTCAAAATTTACGAAAGCTATAGACCATGTCACTTTAATAACATAACACTGATTCCGTCTGGAATTACCAAGGGTTTCTATTTTTATGCTCTCCTTACATAGTTTGTATTGTTTATGAATTCATTTAAATCAATCACTGTGTTTGTTGTCACTGATTACAATATTTTAACAAAATAACTTCTAGAATGTAAAGTGTTCAGATCGCAATCCCTCTTTTATGGCACTTAGAAAAGACTTGTGGTAAATCTTGAACTCATACATCTTAAGAATAAGAATGTCTTTCGGGTTTCTTACTGCTACAGTGAACTGCAAAGCACAAAATCAACCTCAAATCTGTATGCTGAATAAGTATTATCATGGTCCACTTGAATGGCAGAGTGGGAACCACAGTTCATCTTGTAGAAGTAAAGATTTTTTTGAATACTTGGTTTGTACTGTCCCATTCCATCAATTAACTGAAATAAAGTGGTTAAAAATATATAAATGTAATAATGTTGAATATTTTCTATCAGTAATTACAACTAATAAACTTATCTACTTCCTTGTTTTTTGCAATAAGGTAATTTTACAAACAAGCTATGATTCATCTCAATTTTGAAGATATCACTCAATATAAAAAAAAATATTACTTCAGTACTAGGACAACGTTTGATAAAGTATAAACAAGATACAGAACTTAAAATTCTTCATAATGTAAACAAGGGCCTTGTTTTTGTTTACATATAGAAAATATCATATTTATAACAAAATGAAGTTCAGCAAATCAATAGTTACTGTCGAATCGTATTTAAAATTAACTTTTATTTGAAATATCTAATTTGAACGAACATATATTAGTAAATTAAACTGTGTAAACAAAATCATGACACTAGCCTTGTTTACATAACAAATGTTTAGAGCTCTAAATCTGTCTTGTATCTGGGTAACTGGCTTTCAATTTTTGATGATCATTAGAAAGACCCTAGTTAAATATTTGTAAAAATGAAATCTAAATTTTAAAATTTAGTTTTCATTTTTACAAGCCAGTTTCCCAGATACAAGACAGATTTAGAGCTCTAAACATTTGTTATGTAAACAAAACAATTCAATGGAAGCTGGAGGAGGTTTTGTGACACTGACCTTGGAAGAAGCACTGGACACCCCAATACCAACATCTTTGTTCATAGAGAAAGCACTAGCTACCCAAGAGGTGATGGAGTCAGGGGCTATTGAAGATATTGTTACATTTCCGGAATCCCTATGGAATGAAAAATAAACAAACTTTTTCTCAAGATTCGATTTTTTTCCTGCATATAAAAATTGTTGGATCAATAGTTTAATATTTTTACAGTAATGAAAAAGGCTTTTCATTTTTTTCCTATTAAAAGGCAAAAAAGAAAAATGAAATTTAATTTAGATTTCAGTTTATTTAACATTTGAACCTGCGTTATGAAAGTATATAAAACTCGTTGACATGTTTAGGTTTGTTTAAGCAACATTGCACAGTATGAGTGAAAAATGTCACGATTTTGATTTATTCAAGACTGCTTTTGTTAAGTTCATATTTTTCAAACGAATTGAAAACCTCGAAGAATTACATGTACCATTGTTGTTTAGAACATATACTAGTATGTTAAAATAAGATGTGGATCAGGTGAAAGGAAAAAACATACTTTTACAAAGCTGTGCTGTAACATAAGGTCATTTACTGACTAAAGTCTGAAATATCTTTTCTTGAGCATACCCAACAAAATGACTTGTCCATAGCCAGGTTTCTGGAAACTTTGATCTAACATGTTTGGCTGTGGTCAAATGGGCAGGAAGAGAGGGTGTCGTTGTTTGGAATGGTCGGTAAATTGTACTGTAATAGACAGGAGTGGAAGCGAAGGCAAAAGCTAAAAAAAATCAAATAAAGACAAATAAGTAGTGACGTCAAAATTATAAAAATTCTTATTCGAACACTCTGTAGATGTATTTGAACACCTTCAAAGAGTGCTTTTACATTCCATAATATACTTGTATTGATTTAAAGTCGGTTTTCTGGAGTAAAATTTTGAAAACTAGTACATATTTGTCAATATTTGATAGAAATACGCTGACTGTAAGTAAACATAGCCTAAATTTTCTTAATTTCTTTGAGGTATTAAATAAAGCTCATATGAAATATTCGAATGCACAAATTTTTTCTCAAAAATACTACACAATGATTTTATTACATGTATTACATATACTCTATATGTATATTTTTACAATTACCAAAGGAACGTATGAATTTTAAGGATTAAGAAGTGAGAAGAAATGTTTACCAGCTCCTGCTGGGTACGTCTGAGGCATGAAAGTAGGATACAGTTGAGGAGCATACGTCATACCTAGTTAAAAATAAGAACATAAAAATATAACATGGTATATCTTAACATTCGTATTCTAATAGGATGTCTCAAATAATTGTTCATTTAAGTAAAACGAGTTTTTATTCACTCAACTAAAACCTGAACGTTTGTCTGTGATGACATGGAATGTGAACAATATTGGTAAACAGGTCAGGCTAAGTTGGATGATAAGCAAGATTGCCGTTTTTGTAAGAAAGACCGACTAGATTTCTATATATTTTTGGAACAAATAGAAAAACCAGCCTTCTTGATCGATGTAACAAGTCTTAAAGAAACCATGGAAACCATAACTACAAAGATTTGTACAAGGTATAAAAGCATTCTTAACAAAAAAGAAGTGCCAAGTTCTATTTATGTATATCAATTCATGTATATATTAACAATAGAAAAGTTTATTTTTATCCGGATTAAGGAATATTACCGAATTGTTTAGGTATAACACGTCTACAGCCGTGGGGAGCGGTATGGCTATTGTAGAGTACGGCGTCCCGTCAGGGTATGAAGCTGACATGGAGAGCATAAGCTATCATCAAAGTCTCAAGAAGTCAGAACTCGATGACAGAAACGTGGTCCTTTATTTTGATGAGGTCAGTAACTCATATATCGCTTAATTGAAAATAGAAAAGAAAATTAGAAAAGAGGTATACTGGCGCCCATACTGTAAAATCAGTTTTTCAGTATTAACTGTTCTGGCCTTGAATTTGTGCACCGTTCTTTCTTTAATTTGATTTAAAATCTTGGGATAACATTTTAAAATGTTTAATTTTTTAAAAATATTTGATGGAAAAACATTTAATAAATACATGTAACCTTTTTATATTTTTATAGATTACCAAGAATGAGGCTTGTGTCACAATTAATGTGGAAAGAAGCACTTTGGTTGCAAATATAAAACCTTCACCTGTTCGAGTGTACGAGTATTATAATCCAGGTAAATAATTTGGTTCGCTTTCTCAATTGTGGTTTTAACACTTTTTTTTATATATCCGAAATGGTCTTTAACTCTTTACAACTCACTGAACTGTTATGCAACATACACTTAATGTCCATTTTATAGAAATAGAAATTTACCATTTCCCCGCAAGCACCTTTTAGCGTGGTACACGTTTCTCAAAAGTTTATCGTAAATAATATTCTGATGCTACATTTTTATACAAAAATAACTTTTCTTATTTTATGAGATTTTTGCAAGTATAAAATATAAGGAAATTTGCATTAAATTAAAGACTAAATGAACTTTTTAAAATGCGTGATTGCGAGGAAACGGCATATGCGTGATTTTGCGTTAGAAATAGGAAATGGTATATGCGTTAAAATGCGTGACTGCGGGGAAGGGGGTTAAAAGAGCATATGCCTTTGATAAAGGAATAATCAATAAGATTTTCTGTAAAAATCAATCAAGGATGAAGAACTGTCTTTATTTTATTTTTCTACTCTGTAAAATTTCCAATAGGGAAGAACGCTTTATTTTATGAAAGGAAAGCAAACTCTTATTACCTGGTAGTTAGCATAGATTTCATGTGTGATTGGTTGCTCTTTGAGTTTACTTTTGTGTTTTTAACCTGTATTTTTTTGTTACAATGTCCAAAGCATGTTATTTTTATAAAGAACTTTTAAAAGGAAAATTTGAATGTTGCCAGTTTCTACTATTCTGCTAAATATTTAACAGTATCAAATAACTCTAAAGCCATTGTTTCATCATTAAGTCAATATTTGAATTTCAATAAAGTATATAGAGCATGGTTTCATTATGTCCATTGTGTTTTGTCAGAACACCAAGTAACAACTTTCTATACACCTTCCATCTTGAAGCAAACCAGTTATTGTGATGTTTGTCCTGCTTGTCGATGTGTAAGTTGAAAGCCTACTCTTGGACCAAATTATCATTTTCTATAGTCTTAGTTACAAAATTTTGAGTGAAATATATACCTAAAGCAGAGAAGAAAATTGTATCTGATTTAACGAAATTTATTGATTTCTTTGATATTATTAGTATCTTATATCTCTAGCAGTGTAATTTTATATAGAAACGAGACACGGCCAGTGAAAACTAGGATAAATGTTATTGTAATTAAACGGAAAATATAATACTTATGAGATGTCATCTCATTATTTTTCTTATCTGATTTTTGTAGGGGACAAAGACAAAATAAAAACTATCCACCTATTAAAAGAAAAAACGGCCCAGTTTAACCTTTGTTCTATTTTTATTTTCAATAAAATAATTTCCAATCTCCATTTGTTAATATTGTCGTTTTTGATTCATAAAAACAAAAAGTTGATCGGAAGGTCATGTGTTCTTAACTGACCTGATTTACGTATGAACTATTTCTAAAATGGCAGTAACTTTTTTATTATTTATAATGGAAAAAAGTTATCGCCAAACAAGTTGATGAAACAAGGACATCAGCAGTCTTATTTCCTAGGTTCTATGGTCGATACAACCTTGTTTACAAATATAATTTATCACTAAGTCAAATACTGACTGACTTTTTCATACTGATTGTTAGGACGGACACTGAGATGTCCACGGATTTTCCGGGTTTATCTCCCGAACATATCATGGAGCACATGGTGGGTGACCGGTCGGCAGGGTATGCTCACTCTCCCATTCCTCCTGATTTCACCCCCGTTGTTTTGGTAGTCCACGTTTGCTCAGCCAGGGCTATTTTGTAATGTTAAATATGGACGTTTGAGCCACTTGATCATTGGATACAACATTGTGAAAAATGTTACTAATTTGTAGACCATTAAGCGTTAGACTGGAACGACGCTATGGTAAATTGTGTATTCTCATATTTTACAATTTGTACTTTATTTATGAAGTATCACTCGGAAGTGTACTCGGAAATTATAGGACTTTAAGGAATTTTACTGCCATCTTTATTGAAAATTTAAAAAAATCAATAAATAGCCATTTTAATGAAACATTGATTATATATTCAACAAGATGATAAAGAATTGAGTGGAACCTCTGTAAAATCTCCAATTCTAAGATTCTAAGTTTGCGGAAGTACAGACGCCAGTTGAAGAGCACTTTTAAGCGCAGCACGTTAGAAAGCTTGGAAAGGAAGTCAGCTTTACCAGTAATTATTGTGAACAAAATTATAAATTCTAGTTATACAAGCAAAGACAAAAAATCAGGCCTGGTGAACATTCTAGAGTTCGTATTTGAAATGATTATTACCGTCAGCAGTGAACGTTATTATTTATAACAGACATTTAAATTCCTTAGGGAAGAGTACATTATCTATAACTTTTTGATTTTTTATCATAACTTGTCCTCATTCACTTCATTATACAGAGTGCATCTGGCTTAGTGGGAGTGACATTATTTGGGAGGGGGAATGGATGCGGATGACAAGTAAAACACTTCATAGCCACGCGTACACGGCCTGGAAGCCAGGGGAGCCCAATAATCATGGAAATAATTAACATTGCCTGGAAATACAACACACCAGTTTTATTTGGAATGATGCACCATGCGACCATCAAAGCCATTTTATTTGTGAGAGAGAGTAAGTGCTTGAAAAAATTAATTGACTCATTTGTCCTCGTGTTTTTGTTGTTTCCTACACTTTTTTGGATCAGCTTACGTGCCCAGTAAATGTTTCGAGCAATAAATGAGTTGATTTTTTTTTATCTCTCCGAAATACATGTATATCAAATAATTTGTAAATATTTTAATGATTTCTATAATGTTTTTAAAATGCTTCAGGCGGCAATAAACATTACTGTATTAGGGTAACTAAAACAAATTGTGATAGCAGTATTTCAAGGAATTTCCATTGGGTTAAGAAAAACCATTCTTGTGCTTTAAAATGAAAACATAAATTATGAAAAAAAAATTCACAGATATCAAGTTCTTGGTGAAATAGTTGGCTGTTGGCTTTCAGACCACAAATCTAGATGTTAACGGTAACCATAAGAAAAAAAGGAATAAAATTTATTAAGGGGTGCTTAAATTGTAATTATTTTGATTTTAAAAAGATTTGAAAATGTGTCCTAAATGAAGAATCATTGAAAGTGATAGATCGTCAATGCTAAAAACCATTCAAAAAATATTCTGCTAGATTGGATGATTGAAAAAGAAAATGTCTGTGCCTAATCCGATTTTGTATTTACTGGTGTAAAGTAGGTTATAGGCTGTACGTCCATTCAAAAACAAAATTGTACCCTACCAATTTTCATTAAAAGACATTTTACGCCGAAATGTGACGAAGACGAAAACTTCGAGATAAAAAAAAAAAGCGTGTGTAAAATTGAAAAGATCTAGAGGAATTTGATTTCATAATTACCAATATCTAAATTTGTCTTTAAGGTACACCGATCCTCAAGTTCTAAACACTGACTAATTGAAAATGTTCGCAAAAATGTCTCTGAATTCTCCAAGTAAAGCGTTTTTACCCACGATAATTCTTCAGACTTCTTCTTAAAGTTAATCATATTATATAGGGAAAATTAATAAAAAAAAATTTTTTCAAGAAATGCGAATGCGAATAAAAACACCTGCTATAGGCATTTGCCAATTCAAATTTGATCAACATTTTAGAACATTTTAGAAATAAAAAAAATCATAGGTATCCAAGCTTTTTAAGAAATTGTACAAGTTTCATACATACAAGGTACATGTACTTTAATTTCTTCTATATACTTTGCTCATTTTTCAATGCATGGTGTATAAAGATTTCCTTTCACTGCAAAAGATCATAAATCACTTGGAAAATTCATATCATGTTAATAAACGTTGGTATCTATATCTATTAAAAATAAGAATAATTTCCTTAATTCATAATAATGCAATTTTAAATTATATATACTTTTAGGGGGTAAAAATTTCGACTTTTAATTAAAACTTTCTGAGAACTTGAAAGAACCTTGAAACACATTGAGAAGTAAAAAATGAAAATTGTTGTACGAAAAGATTTAATTTTTTAGCTTCATTTTGAGACTTTTTGAATTAGTATATAAATTAACTTTTTGAATTAAAATATATTAACTAAAGAGCAATCCTTCCTGGCTGAGGATCGGAGTACCTAAATAGAACATTATAAACAATAAAGAATGTTCCCAAGAACAGGAATTCATAAAATGTCTTCTCTCCAAATCCTTGCAAGTTTAGACCACATAAAAATTCCACAATTTTATCATACGAACATAATAGCCATGGCAAGAGAAAGAATTGTCTACCTCATACCCTTTTTTAAAGTTGTCAGGTGTGGAAAAAAATTTCTTCAAAAAGACGTTATATATGTAAAGTGAGAGTTACTTCAATGACGCTTTCTACTTCGTTGGCTGTCAGCAGAAACTTTACAACTACTGAGATCATTCTGTAAAGAAAAGTTCACTTCTAATCTAATACTTTTTCACACAAGAACTTTTCATCTCTAGAAGGTAATCTATCCATTAGATTGTAGTTTTTTCTCCCATACGATGGCATCAAAATTGGTCTGAATGCGGCATGATTTGATATCAATAACATTGAATATCAAACTTCCGTCTAACCATTGCCATTGTCCTGCAGCGACCTCCTACCCAATATACTCCAGGCCAGTCAGGTGTCCGCTCAGTCTTTCTGTAATAATATCACAGGGAAACTGTTCAGGATAAGTATTTCGGTACGCATACAACACATAGCTATGTCAGCACAAACAGCGGTAAATATTTCATTTATTATAGGATTAAACGTTCTTTTTCCAGAATTTATCGATATGTAAAGTCATGCCTTTTTACTCACAAACTGAATAAAAGTGCTAAGCGTAGGAATACTTTATGCCGGAAAGAAACGTAATCGAGCAGAATGTCGAAAAAATTCAACATGTCAGAACAATCAATAAATGAATTTATTAAAACTCATCGAATGTTGTTTAAGTCAACAAATATCGAAGTACTGGTATACTTTGGAATAATTCGCCCTTTACCATGGTCATATTGACATTAAAGGTACTTGGACACAGATCTGAAGTTAATATTTTCTAATTTTTTCCACATAATATCACGAATTGTATATATTAATACACATCAGGATTGCCACTTTTCCTAAGGATTAAAAATAAAGTTAAAATTTGTGAAAGTGGTAGGATGTGTCAATCAAACCCGCCATAAAATTTAAAGTTTTAATAACTTTTAAATGAAATAAGATTTTTAATTAAGGTAGAGATTGATAGCTTGTCAACAAAAAAACTACCCTTTGAATTTTTCTGAATTTTTTATATGTGTTGAGTCCTTGTTCTAAATCATATCAAAAATTCAAGGCAGGTCATCGGACTAGTTTTAGAGAAATTTGACAATTTTAATATAGCCTTCATCAACCACCGAAGAGCTGAAAAAGCAGGGTAAAATAATATAAGAATATGATATGAAAAGGGCTATAATTTTTTTTATTGCTATATCAATTATCATTTGTCTTATATGAATTCAAACATCTATCTGTATGGATTAATATTTACATCAATCTTAAATTTATCAAGCATTGTAAGTGAAATACAGAATTACATTTACCAAGATGCCTGGTTAAATTAGGTTAAAATATTGCCTATTCATTTCACAAAGTCTCACACTTCTGCTTCCACTGTGAAAAAATTACCCATCAAATTTCTTTTTTTATTGTATATTATAGTTAGTCTATAAGTGTCTTAAATTTTAGAAAAAAAATTATACTACATAATGGGGTTTAAATTCAACCTGGAACAAGTTTATTATCTTACACCCTACCCTACCCCCTTCCTTTAGAAGGATGCACTTTTGAAGAATATGGTGACCAAAAGAGATTATCAAGAATTTATGAAAATATTTCACATAAAATGAGTAAATTCTTTGTAATATTCTTCTAAATTACATTTTGTATCACAAAAACAATTTATACATGTACACCTAGACACTTGTTGCCCTGGTTGCCCTTTTTGCACTTATATTAAAAAGATAAGAACTTTTCCTTATATCGTTCAAATTGACTTTGATAGATAGAATTAATCAAAATATTTCAAAGAAAATGAGTAAAATTCCAGTAATATTCTTCTAAATTACATTCTATATCACAGAAAACAACTTATACATGTACACCTGGACACATGTTGCCCTGATTGACCTTTTTGCACTTATATTAAAAATGATAAGAACTTTCCTTGATATCTTTCAAATTGACTTTGTAGATTTATTATCCATATGATTCTTGGATGAATTATCAATGACAATATCTTTTGACCAATTCTGTGCATAAGTAAACTGGTTTTATTATCTTCCTTTGATAACAAAAGAATGATTAATTTCACTTTTCCTTTAACAATTCCTTTTTTATTCCAAATACCTGTACAACATAAATAAGAAAACCCAGTGATTACGAAGTTTTGAACGCAGAATCAATCCACGGCATGTTATCCTTGTTTTAAAAATATTCAGATAAAATGTTATGTATTATACTGTTAAATGAAGACTGCCTGGTCATCAGTTGTCAGATATTAATACACTAAAGCATCACATGGTAAAAAGTGCGGGAAAATAGGGTGATTTGGTTATCATTACATACAGACAAAACTAGTGTAATAATTTAAAAAAAAAACATACAATGTCTTAGAGGTAATAATTTGTAACTTTAAAGTATAGATTTTGCAAACAGATTCATAAAAGTTAGAGGAATCCCACCATAAACTGTATATGATACTGTACAATTTTTAAACTCATGATGTAGTTCAACAAAATAAAGTGAATACATTCAATACATGTACGGTAATAGGATAAACTTGCTATTTTGCTTTTGTCTTATTGGCTAACAAAGATCAATGTAAACATGTATGCATTTTTAATTGCCATGGTATGCAGCCAGTTGCGTCATGTTCAAGGATCCTGACAAATCTGTTGTTTTTATGTCAGTACAACAAAGGTGTTCTTTCACAAGGATCTGCAGTGAGCAAATTTCATTCTGTATATTCAGATTTTGAAGCATGTCTTATGGTGTGATATGTCCGTTCCTCTTTACCGTCTCCTTCTGGTAGTTCTTTTTCTGAAAAAAAAAATATATTTTAATACAATAAGAATGAAAAATATATGTTTTACTTCTTTCTTACACTGCAAACATAGTATGACTATGTCTATATGAATATAAGACACTTCTGAGATACCTTTTTTATATAATGTCATGAATTTTTAAATTAAATGCATATAAAGTCGGCCTCATTAATCTGGGCACTTTTGCTCCCAAGGAAATTATTTGGATGAATGAATTGTCTTAATTAAACAAACTGGTATATAAGGATAAAGATCAAATATTTTAGTTTCTAAATGTAGGCCACACTCTAAGGCCAAGAACACGGGGTTAAAGAAAAAGAAATAAACGTGAAATACAAAGACTCAGCACAAACTGTTCAAGAGTTAATACCAAAGGATCAAGTTTTTGTGGATATAAAAAACTACATGTACCTGTCAGTGACACATCAATGCATATACAACTAGCAACCTAACTATTATATGTGGAATTAAAATACTTTTCTTTTTACATCTTATTCAATTTTTCTACTTCAGTTTTGTCCCTAATTACCTTATTGATATAAATCCAATATTCTTTTGTAACACTGCAGATGACACTTGATTAGCCAAGGATCCTATATTTCCATGGGATCTGTAACATGATGAAAATAAAATAAAGTAAATAGCTTGATCTATTTTAAAAACATTGTAGAATTATTAACAATTTTGATTTATTTTGCAATTTAGCTATGATAATGTGAAGAGGTCAATATTGTTAAAAAACCATGTCAGTTACAAGTTTTTTAACAATACTGGCTTCTTCATATTATTATCATACTAATTCTTTGATGCTTTAGTTGAAACAATTTCATTCAAGTTAGAGAACATCTTTAAATTTTACAATTTTTTTGGTTATTCAGTTTTGAATTAAATTTACAATATGCCTTTTTATATGTTTATTCACAATCATTTAACCATACATGTATTTAAGTCAATAGAGCACCTACATGTAAGTAGTGATGCAGGGATCCCCAGTTAGATTCTAGCCATACATGTTCCTCGTTTCCTGACACACAAGTATTCCACTTTATGTTCAGTTTGCTGTAGCAGATCTGGCTTGAACTTTCCTGAAATACTAATATGATCTTTGAAAAATTATTGACTTAAGAAAATTCTTCTATATGTATACAATAATACTGTATGTACATTATGGTGTTTAAATTAAAAATACAAAGACTAAAAATCATAAATTTAAATTTTTAATACATGTATTATAAAACACCTCCTTTTTACCACCCCCTTAAAAAAATTTCTGGATTTTCCCTGATACATGTGCAAGTGTAAATTGAAAGAAAAAAAATACAAACCAATGGCTATTTTGGAGTTAATGTAAAAAGCACCCTTGACATTCCTCTTTCCAGGTGATAATTGATTTGGTCACATTATTTCAGCAGAGAAAGCTGAATACACTCTCTAGTCCATAGCTTGCTTCACCTGTAGTATTAAATATTTCTTTTACAATCTATGAATATGATATCTGTTTATAACCAGGGCCCTTTTGAGCATAAAACAAATACATACATAAATTTATTACACGTTCATAAATATTACATAAGGCTAAAAAAAATAGTCTTGTTTCCTGCTACCCGACTGACCCTATTTTTTTGTCACTTGATCCTAAAGTTGTTTCTTTTTTTACAATGCAACTTTTCCAATTTGCTTTTTATTTCAAAAAGACAAAAGATTAACAAGAAAATGTCCACTATCATTTATAAAAGGGGTTATAATAATCAAAAGGCACCTGTCATCGATAGCAGAGAAAGTTTACACATTTCTGCATTTGAACAATTTAAAAAAATATGTTTTTCCATTTTTTGATCTGAGTAACTAAACACCACCTCGTGTGTTAGACACAGATAAGTATGATTACTTTACATTCTTTACCAATCCGACCTTTATCATGTTTCACATTTACTGGTCAAGTAGACAGATCCAAAATTCACAAATGGTGAAAGTGTAGGAAACAATAAAAACATGAGGACAAATGAGTCAATTATAGTATTTTAAGCACTTACTCTCTTTCACAAATAAAATGGCGTTGATAAGTGCATGGCACATCATTCCAAAGAAAATTGGTGATTTGTATTTCCAAGCAATTCTCATTATTTCCGTGATTATTGGGCTCCCCTGGCTTCCAGGCCGTTTACGCCTTGCTAAGAAGTGTGTTTTACTTGTCATCCACATCCATTCCCCCTCCCAAATAATGTCACTCCCACCGAGCCAGAACCCCCCTCCTATAATAGAGTGTATGAGGACAAGTCTTGATAAAAAAAAAATCAATAAGTAATAGGTAATGTATTCATTCCTAGTGAAATTTAAATACGAGGGTTGTCCAAAAAGTTCATGGACAAGTGCTTTATTTTCTTTATAAAGTCCATAATAGCAAACATGTAAGATAATATTTTAATATAGAACATGATTGAGTAAATGAACAAAAAATTAAAACAATGCGAACTATTTACTAAATATAATAGGTGTGAATACTTTGTATGTGCAAACCACATGGGACAGTCTGACGAAACACTTATTTCATGATAATGTCAGAAATATTAATTTTGAATTTTTATCACATTTCAATAGATGCACGTTACTGATGAAAAATAGTATACACAAACTACAAATCATGGGACTTTTTATTTTCCAATTAATAAAAAATTAGATTTAACTTCTTTGAATAAATAATTTGTGTTTGACGACGATTCAAACATATTACTAGTAACCATAATTGTATGATTTGACACTGTCCCGTTCGCATGGCCGACGGCGCTTTTTCTGTCAAACATACTTCTTGCGGTTTTCACATATTTTCATTGTCTAGCTAGCAAGCGATACTAAATGTATCAGAAAAAGGCGATAACCGCTTTATTTGTGATATATTGAATTTATATTCAGCTTTCAATCAGATTACTTTATTTAAAAGTTTATGACATTTTAATATTGGTCCGTGCGCACTTTCGGCGACCTTTAATAACAAAACTATATTTACAAAATTATTAAGGTCAAACAAAAAAAATCTATCTATTATGACATAGATTTTCATAACTAATAATTGGTATACAATAAGCATATCTTGAACCATTCATGAACTTTTTGGACAACCCTCGTATATTTATATATATAAAGAATAACGTTCACTGCTGAGCTGATATAATCCTTTCAAATGCGAACTCTACATTGTTCAACAGGCCTGATTTTTTTCGTCTTTGCTTGTATAAGTAGAATTTATAATTTTCTTCACGTTGATTATTGGTATAGCTTACCTCCTGTTCCCAGCTGTCTCATGTGCTGCGCTAAAAAGTGCTCTTCAACTGACGTCTGTACTTCAGCAAGCTCAGATTCAAAGTTTCATTTACAGAAATTCTAAGATGTATAAAAATTCCACTCAGTTCTTTATCATCTTATTGAATATATTTAATAAATATTTATAAGATTTGGTGACATTCCATTAAAATGGTTAATAATGGATTATAGTTTAATTTTCAATGAATATGACAGTAAAATTCACCAAAAGTTCTATATTCTTTCTAAAAGTTCCGAGTACATGTGATACTGCGAGGTTTCTTTTTACAAATTAAGTACAAATTGTACAAGCAAATTCAAAGAATTGTGGTCCCCCGCTTTCGGTGTCTTTGTGGGTGAGATGTTATTTTTATGACATATTGTGTGTAATACGAACATCCTATCATATGTCATTTATTTAGAAAGTAACAATGAAGTTGATTTTTTTGAAGGATGAAAACCCTAATCCTGACCGTTAAAAAGTTATGGCCAAAGTAAAAAGTATTTTAAAAGTAGGTCAACTCCAAGGTCAAGATCAAAGGGTCAAAGTTGTTGATATCCAATGAAAAGTTTTCTCACAAGGATTACATATGTGAAGTATGAAAGCCCTAGCCCTTACTGTTCAAAATTTATGGTCAAGGTTAAAGTTTTTTCATAAGTACATAAATCTTTAAGGTCAAGGTCAAAAGGTCAAAGTTGTTGATATCCAATGAAAGGACTTGCAACAAAGAATATATATGTAAAATATAAAAGTCCTAGTATATACAGTTCAAAAGTTGTGACCAAAGTTAAAGTATTTTTAAAAAGTAGTTAAAACTCCAAGGTCAAGGTCAAAGGGTAAAAGTATTGGTATCCAATGAAAGGTCTTCTCACAAGGATTATATAAGTGAAGTACGAAAGCCTTCGTCCTCACCGTTCAAAAGTTATGGTCAAGGTTAAAGTTTTTTCATAAGTACGTAAATCTCCAAAATCAAGGTCAAAAGGTCAAGGTTGTTGTTATCCAATGAAAGGTTTTGCCACAAACAATACATATGTGAAATATGAAAGTCCTAGTACCTACTATTCAAAAGTTATGGCCAAAGTAAAAGTTTTGAATTTTTGTGTAAAAGTGGGTCAAACTCCAAGGTCAAGGTCAAAAGGTCAAATTTGGTGGTACCCAAAGAAAGGTCTTGTCACAAGAAATACACATGTGAAATATGAAAGTCATAGCTCCGCTAAATCAAAAGTTATGGGCAAGGTTAAAGTTTTTGTGACGGACGGACAGACTAACAGACTGACGGACATATGGGCGGCGGAAAGGGTAAAAAAGACGTTTATGCAAAACTAACAACTAATTTTATAAACATAATGAAATACAAAACAAACAACCTTAAAAACAAAATCAACAGACTCGTTTGCAAAATCAACAGACTCCGATGCGAAACCAACAATCACCAATGCAAAACCAACGATTATTCACTGAATTGTCGCTAGATGGCGTGCAAAAAAACATATATTACCTGAATTAACGCTAGATGGCGCGCAAGTTTTTCTACGTCATCATTATTTTTGTACTTTCATAGGAACGTAAATCACGCGAAATTATATATCAGGTCAGGTAAACCTCGGAATGTATTATAGAATATATTATCGGTATCGAAATTATTTGTACTGGTATATCGGAATACATTTAATAAGGGATCATACACTACCGGTATATACATAGTACATTATATACCCATTTTTATCTATTAGATTGACCCTATGTGTGTATATTTTAGGATATGATTTGAGTACTTTATGAAAGGACTTGCAACAAAGAATATATATGTAAAATATAAAAGTCCTAGTATATACAGTTCAAAAGTTGTGACCAAAGTTAAAGTATTTTTAAAAAGTAGTTAAAACTCCAAGGTCAAGGTCAAAGGGTAAAAGTATTGGTATCCAATGAAAGGTCTTCTCACAAGGATTATATAAGTGAAGTACGAAAGCCTTCGTCCTCACCGTTCAAAAGTTATGGTCAAGGTTAAAGTTTTTTCATAAGTACGTAAATCTCCAAAATCAAGGTCAAAAGGTCAAGGTTGTTGTTATCCAATGAAAGGTTTTGCCACAAACAATACATATGTGAAATATGAAAGTCCTAGTACCTACTATTCAAAAGTTATGGCCAAAGTAAAAGTTTTGAATTTTTGTGTAAAAGTGGGTCAAACTCCAAGGTCAAGGTCAAAAGGTCAAATTTGGTGGTACCCAAAGAAAGGTCTTGTCACAAGAAATACAC
>PRKT01000008.1:3991383-4005626 GCA_003671525.1 Saccostrea glomerata
CCCCCCCCCCCCCCAAAAAATATTATCATCTCCCTTGCGCAAAAAGTACCAACCTTGATTATCCTGTTCCTCAGAGCATTTATTTTTTCTGTATTATATAATTCATATATGTAAGGCGCAGATCCTGTTTTTCGGGGGGTGGGGGTTCCACCCCAATAAAAACAATCCAGCCCATTTTTTTTTTCACGTGCGCAGATCCTTTGATCCGCGCACATAGATCGCTACACAAGTAGCGATTTATGTGAGAGGATCAAAGGATATGATTTTAATCAGATTGCTTCCTAAATTAACTTATTCTAAAATAAATTTAATAGACTTCAAATAGTCGTACAAAGAAAAGCAAAAATGATAAAAGTACAACTTGCCAAGTGAATTTTCATGTATCAACAAATTGTGTAATGCATGAACACAATAAAATAATTTTATATGAACTTTTTTTAGAGTGTAAGGGGATTTTTTCTTTCAAAAATTTTCTCTTGGGGAAAAAACAAATATCTGCTACTAGTTTCTTGTAATATATTTACAGTCGTTTGTCTTGCTGCCTCTAATATGTTTGAATTTTAAAAGTCCGACATGATGCTATTAAGACCGCGGAACATTAACTGGCAAAATTGGAAATATACCAATCAAAACATTCAGTGATAGACAGCGTAATGGGCGGGTACAATTCGACGCGGACGTTTGGAAAACATCGGATTTAAATTGCAGATCGAAATTCATTTTCAATCCACCTCAGTGACGCGGACGTGTGGAAAACGTGATAATATGCTGACAGAATACTTTCAATACATGTTTAATATTGCATAAATACTTAACTTGGAAGCTTAAAAACATATTTGAGTTTCAAATTTGCAATTGATGTAGAAATATTTAATATAAAATATTGTAAAACGAGTTTTTATTCACTCAACTAAAACCTGAACGTTTGTCTGTGATGACATGGAATGTGAACAATATTGGTAAACAGGTCAGGCTAAGTTGGATGATAAGCAAGATTGCCGTTTTTGTAAGAAAGACCGACTAGATTTCTATATATTTTATCATAAAAAATACGATACATGTTATAGAATGTCATCCTAAAGAGATCACTATAGTATGATGATTAATTCGATTAATTTATTTTTAATTATTATTATGATTATTTATTGATAATTGATTTATTAGGTTACCTGGTGCGGGGGTGGGTTGAAAAGCTGTTGAAGAAAAAAGAAAAACATTTTAAAACAACTGATGAAGTCAGATCAAAGGGTCAAAGTAAAATTCTTTAAATAAAAGGGTTCATAAATATATATATGTAAATATTAACTTCATTCATCTGCTTGAAAAATTGAAAGGATTCATGTTTTGGAGTTATATAACGTTAGCTAATTTGAGCTATCGCTTTTTAAAAAAAATATGCATATAACCAATCAAAATATAAGCAAACCAAATGGAAATAAACGATAAACATGAAAAAGAGCTGAATGGTATTTATCGATAAATATAAAAGCATACCAAAATGTGGCTGAAATGCTCCTGTCCCTGGGGCTGGCGTGATTGGAAAGCCTAATTAAATAGTTAATGACCTAATTAATAAAAATGAAGGGAATTAACAGTGTTTACAGTGGAAGTTAACAGAAACATTTCATCACTCAGTATACATGAAATTTCCTTTATTTTTTAAATTTTAATCTTACTGAAGATGTGATATTTCATAAAGCATAAATCTGAAGTTGTTATTAATAGAGTCTAGTCCCAATTTTATTAATAAAGAATAGTTTCAATTTTCTCCGCAATCTTTGATACATATAGATTAGTTATACAAACCCATAAAAGTTGTTGTTGGGGCTGAAAAAAGAAGTAGTTCTTCTGAAAACGGACTTCTAGATTTATTTTTTATGATGATCAAAACATTTAAAATATAAAATAAAAATCAAAATTGGATTTTTTTGCAAAATATAGATATTTGTCATAAATCTGCATTTATAAAAATATCAAAAAAATTAACAAAATATGTGAAAAAATTACCTATACCTGTATTTGAGTGAATTTATTGAACGAATATTAATATACACAAAGAAAATACATGTTAATACAAGAAAAAAATATATAGCTTTTAATGTTTAATTGTTAACTCCCACCACCACCACCCGAATACTTCTTTGAAAACGCGGTCATTCCAAATAATTTCTAAAGCTAAAGCTGTTACAGTTTCTATGACAAAGAGTGATCCCTATTTACTAGTATAGACATTTTATGATACCATTGCTGATCCCTATTTTCCAGTTTGCTGATCCCTATTTTGTAGTATTGACGCTTTATGATACCATAACTGATCCCTATTTCCAAGTTTAGACGTTTTATGACACAGTT
The DNA here is from genome assembly GCA_003671525.1 of Saccostrea glomerata. Classification (NCBI taxonomy): domain Eukaryota; kingdom Metazoa; phylum Mollusca; class Bivalvia; order Ostreida; family Ostreidae; genus Saccostrea; species Saccostrea glomerata. The sequence goes on from PRKT01000008.1 coordinate 3,993,736, forward strand.
GATAAGTTTATTATCCAGTTGAGTATCCTTTGTGTTTTATATAAACTGTAAGATTGTGAAATCCTACATGCACGCACCTGTATGTATTTACCTTATAAAGAAGGATATGGAGATAACGAACAGTATTCAATCTCAACGTCCACAATATACAAAATTAGAGCAGAGCAAACACGGACCTCCGAAACACCAGAGGTTTTTGTAGCATCGGCCTTCACCACAACGACAACACCTAAACCTTGTAAGTTACATCATATTTTACGTATGATCACGCTGTGCGGTTCAAACATTATTTTTCATAAATTGCAATTTTGGTAAGAAACATTGGTGAATGGTTTATTTTTTAGAAGATAGGTAATAATTACCGATGCTTATAAGTTTGATTGATTGTTTGTTTGTTTTTGCATTGCAACAACTGCAATGATATATATAACTTTAAAAAAGCCCTTTAAGTATTTCTTTTAAGATTTTAAGTAAATTGAATGGGATCTTAATGTTGCATTCTTTAACTTGATTTAACTCATCAATAAATAAAAATATAAATTTAAAGGGAATATTTATCTTTAATTCTTATAGATAGAAAAAATTATAACATGGAATACCTATCTTTAAACTTATAAATAGAAAATCATAGAAAGGAATATTTATACCCCCGCTTGAAATTTGGGAGGGTATACTGTGATCGGGATGTTCGTCCGTCCTTTTGTTTGTTTGTCTGTACATCCGTCCGTCTATTACGCCTTGGGGTACCCATCTCTAAGTTATCCGCTACTCCTCATATTCAAATGAATGAATTTAAATGAGACTTTCACATAATCTTTGTTACATAGTGCCATTGTGCATCTCTTGCTTTATATTTTGATCGGACACATATTGCGGGTTACCCATAGCAAAACATGGACACTGCCATTCTTTCAATTATATTGAAATGTACCCAACTCTTATCAGCAACTCTTCCTTTACCACTAAATAAACATTTATCATACTTTCACAGTTTCTTTATTATATAATGCCATTGTGCACCTTCTTATTTACTTTTTGATCTGACTCTTATTTCGAGTCTCCTAGGGCAAAACATGTACTTTGCCAATATAACCGTATGGGAGGCGAAGGTATCAATGAGTGAGCTTATTGTTCACAACACCTCTAGTTTATCTCAAAATTATTCATAGATAAAATTATTTAAATGAATATTTATCCCATAAAATTGAGAAGGATTATGATTATTTCATTTAAAAAATATAGATATATATATAGAAATATTTGTAATATGTTTTGTACTCTGGTCCCGTATTTCATTGTGTTTCCTTTCATTTTGCTTTCTCTGAATTATCAAATAAATGATGTTAAAAGTTATTTCTTCCTGTTGAAGCATGCACAGAACCAGCCGCTGACATTGTATTTGTTCTGGACTCCAGTGGAAGTATCGGTTCCAGCAACTTTCAGAGCATTCTATCCTTTGTTCGTGACATGACCAATTCATTTGATTTTACCAATGGAAAAACAAAAGTGTCCGTTGTGACCTTCAGCTCTCGAGTTTATGAAGCATTCCCTTTAAATCAGCAGTCGTTTCTCTCCGGAACTTTTACATGGTTTTGTAGGTGGAGCATCATCGTATCAGTATCGGAAACAATTAACTTTCTCCCCTGCTGTGAGTGATATGTATTATTGTTTGAACATCTCTGTTACTTTTTAAATGGTTAATTGATGTATGTGTTTGTTTGACCTATTGTCTTTACTGCACTTCACATATGTGTACATTAGATTTTTTCAAATTATTACGAAATATTTATAAAAGAACCAAATTGATTTTTCAAAAAATTAAATTTTCAATATGCAACTTTCTAAATTCTTAAAGATAATGTGCATAAAGTTAACAACTATTATGCAGAGGTTATCTTTTGTCAATATTTGACTTGGACAATTTTGATAACTGAGCTGTCTTTAAGGAAAAAAGAAATCTATTGTTTATTATAAGACCTAGTGTACATTTAAAGATGAGCTTTTCTCAGAGATCTGCATAATTCCTCAATATCCTGTTCAAACCCTTATAACTGTATAAAACACATTTAAAGATGAAGTCTGTAATTCCTAGCATTTCGCTTTTATACTGTACATTTGTTACGGGGATTTGTGGTGAATTTTCTGTCACTGCTTATAATAAACGTTTGGGGAGGGATATACGATCCATACAGAAGCTGAGGGGTCTGAGACAATGTGTCAGAGATTGTGTAGACAGGGGACAATGTAAGGCTGTGAATTATCACAGAGACAGTCTGCAGTGCCAGCTTCTGGGGGACTCCACCACAGTTTTATCACAACTCGTGGACGATGAAAGCTTTTCATTCATAGACATATCCTCGCAATCGACTGTAAGTATACCATTTACGAAAATGTTTTTTAATCTATTTTCAGCTCAAGTTAGGGCTTCTAATGATATGTAGATAGATTCTTCATCCGTTCACGTGATAATAATTTTTTTCGTTTTATTCTGATCTTTTACGAAAACGATGTAGAAATATATTTTATGTTTCAATTCAAATATGCACTCTTTGTAAAAAAAATTACTCAGCACTCCTTATTGCAAATATTGGACTTGTTGTAATGAGCACTTATCGTACACGAAGATGTTCTTTATGGGAATAACAAAAGTTGAAATTAATGAATATTTAAATAGAAGAAATAACTGTTGAGTCCTATAAAATACAATATAATTTATTTCTAGGGGTTTTCAACATGCACCATTACATGCACATATGGAGTTTGTGTGAAACTTTCACCCGGAAATGAATACTGCTCAGGTAAACTTCGTACAAAATGATAAATTTTTCCTTCAATGTATGCCCCAATATTTCTATACACGTATCTACCACCCTCGATCAACTAAGCACTATTATTTTCTTTACAACAGATAATATAAAGTTGAATCTGATATTCAAATGGATTTAAATTAGTCCCAATCTTTCAAATGATTTTCCCACAATCTCGCTTGCCCAAGAAGCCTTCCAGCTTTCATTTTGTAGATATAAGATCTTTTAATCAAATGACATTTCTTTGTCAGTACCTGCTTGTCCCCTGACTTATCGGTACTCCACTGATTTGAACTTTTGCTTCACTAAAGTGGAAGACAGTAAGAACTTTACAGATGCTAATTCCTATTGTAAAACTATTGGATGTCGATTGGCTGTTCCCAAAACTATGGAGCATATACTTTTTTTGAGAGAAGGTAAAGTTTACTTAATGAATATAAGAGAACTTGCATACATCTAAGTGATTTTTGTTTACTTGTTTTTTTTTTTTGTAACGTCCTTTCTATTTCACTCATATCGAGAAGCCACCACTTGCCGGTGGAGAGATGCAAATTTAGATCCACTCGTCATTCTTTGCCATTGGGCAGTGAATGGTGTCTTTTCAAACCAGCACCTTTTGTGTTACGGGACCTCTGTTTATACTATTTCATCCGAAGTACTGTCTAAGTTAAGGAAATTTAAAAATGAATTTTAAAAAGTTTACTTGCTTCCCAGAAGATGCATGCAAAAAGGTGTACAATCAGTTGTAAATCATACATGTATCATTTTCCTTATTTTAAGAGCCAAAAAATATAGATTGTTTGGCATATGTATATATTGGACAATTATTTTAGTGTTTCATCTAATGTATGATATAATTTCATGTCAGCATTTTGAATAATATTATGGTTTTTCTTTATATGGTGTGAGACGTTTTCTTTTAAATTGTGTTCAGAATTCAATGCGGGATACTTGGACAATGATTACAGAATAGGTGGCCAATGGGACACGGAAGAAGGAAAATGGATGTGGATAAATGGAAAAACAGTATTTGATAATATAAATCTGAGTTTGGGTGATTTTGAAGAGATTGAATCCAACAGTGGAGAATTAATTTTGAGCCAAGAAGATGACCTCTCTCAGAGTGATACAGGGCACGAAATGAAATTCTTATGCGAAAAAATACTGTTTTGAAATAATTTAATTTACAAACAATGATATGATTAACGTGTATTTTGAACTTTCAATGCTGCCTTTTTATAAACAAATAATGGAAACTAGCTTAAATGTTGTAGTTGGTGATTTAATAAAACTTGGCATTAATATGTTTGTTTTTAATCCTATCCAGTGGCTGATTTAAGGGGGGCGCACCCGACGCACGCCCCTCCCCTAAAATTGTCAAAGTTAGCGTAAATCAGTTTCATCTAAAAAAATTAATTATGACTACTTGGTAGACATCATTTTTTCCCTACAAAATCTCTAGAATCCAGGAGCTTCCGGGGGCTTCGCCCACTGAGCCTCCACCAGGGTTTTGCCCTGGACCCACTGGGGTCCTCAGACCCCTTGCCTACTTTTGGCGCCCCCTCTAAAATCAATTCCTGGATCCGCGCTTGCTATCATATCTTTGGTTGTTGTTAGACACTGCACAAATTTTACATCGCTGTCAAAAATTCATCTAGTCAATATTATGCCAGTTTATATTTTTCCTTCAATGAAACAACCGCTGAAATTAAAAAAAAACGTAAAAAAAATAATCTTGATACAGTAACGTTTTTTTAATACCATGAACAGTTGCTTTTTCAATAAAAATGGATTTTGTCATGGCTCATTTGCAATATTATTTTTATTGATTAGAAAAACATTCTGATTTTAGACAAATGTTTATTTAAAAAATCATCAAAAAAGATTTCTATTTGTGGCACTCGATTTTCTTCTACTTTCGTTTTTATTATTATGAATAATTTTTTTTTTCAATATATGTTCTTGCAGATGGCTAAGGCAAATTTTTATGGAACTCATTCGAGAAACTCGACAAAATTAACTTGATGATTTCAGAGCAATGCCTGGTTTAATTTTCTTAATGAATAAGATTTTGAGAAATCAATTTCCATCATTTTTCTTTATACGCATGTTCATTCAATATCTTAACTTTTTTTCATATTTGAATAACTGATTTGGTAATATCGAAGATTTTATGAAAAACAAAAAACAATTAAGATGTTTGTTGAAAGAGGATGTGCTTGGGAAAATCTTTTTTTTTTATCAATATAACTTTCATCAATACAAAGTGTACCCGACGGCCCGGTCAATATTATATCTAAAGGAACTGATTATAATAATTGATGTTTCTAATTAATAATTCCCATTTTCTTCACTGGGAATCTGAATTTAATGAGGAACATTCTCGACCGAACATCATTTTATCTTAACCTGTCATGAAAACAAAATCATGATTTTTTCCTTTTATATAATATTTGCTTCGTATTTTACCCTAAAGTTGGCCTTTTGTGGTGAATTTTCTGTCACTGCTTATAATAAACATTTGGGGAGGGATATACGATCCATACAGAAGCTGAGGGGTCTGAGACAATGTGTCAGAGATTGTGTAGACAGGGGACAATGTAAGGCTGTAAATTATCATAGAGACAGTCTGCAGTGCCAACTTCTGGGGGACTCCACCACAGATTTATCACAACTCGTGGACGATGACAGATTCACTTTCATAGACATCGCATCTCAGGGAACGGTATGGAATTTGTCATGAGAGAAATGATAGTATAAGTTAATGAAAATTCAATGCATAAAATTTTGTTAAGTTTCCAAATCATATTTTCCTACATAACAAATGATTGTTAATCAATTTAAATTAATCCATATTATACTAGAAATTAATACAAAGTACTAGTACATGTATTTCTAAATTTCAGATTATACTTTATTGTTTAAAACTCTTTTATTAGATGTTTTGGTTAAAACAGTAGCACAGTTTGTGCCCGCTTTACCATCGTGTCTTTTCCCTTATTGCAAGTACGCCAGGACAATTAACATTTATTTTGATTTTGATTTATTCCTACTTTATCGCCATGCTTTCTCGGTCCAATCTCTACTCTTTTGGTTTGCTTTGTATCCTTCCAACATTGTCGCCTTGCTTATTTAAGGAATGTTTTTAAGTTTTGTGAGTTATTGGTTTGTGAATCACTGACTTGTTACGAAGGCATATTTCTTGCAGCGCGCTAGCGCGCTTCATGAAAAATATGCCTACGTGCATGTCTGTGTGATTCACACACCAATAACTCACACTAAACTTGAAAACATTCCTTATATCCACATTTTCATGTTTGGCAGGACCAAAATTACTCAATGTTTGCATTTTTCGCTGCCCTATATCGTTGTTCTTTTACTAACGTAGCTGTATCCTTATTGTGTCGTGGCTGTAGCCTTATTGTGACGTCACGTAAACGCACGATTCTCCATGTATATTTCTACGCGTGAGTATACACGAAAATGGTTTTCAAATCAATTTCACAGCTGGCTTAGTAGAAAAACACAGCGAATGTTAATATTAGTTTCTTTCTTGCAATTTCACCTACGTTTCTATTTTTTCTTCCTGTCTTTCATTTCTTATTTCTCTCTCAATCTCATCCATAACTCTATGGCCTTTAAGTCCCTTATTTTGGAGCCACTTTGCTTTCTAATATAATCCTAACATCGTAGTGTTCATTTCTTAGTTATTTACTTATCTATATAGCTAGCTGACTCATTCGCCCTCATTCTGACCCTTTTCTCTCATTCTGATTCATGACTCCATCACCTTCACTTCCCTACATTTGAGCCACTTTGCTTTCTAATATGATATATCATTAATTCATATGTTATAGGACATTCTTCCTTCAAATTGTTTAATCAGCTTGATCATGACATAGAGCATTAGATAGGTGTATGGACCAATTGAGAGTTGTTTATTCTACATGGCATTTGTTCCCACCCTTGATATTTTTGAGATTCATGTTTAAAGCTTCATTTCTGTTTGTTTCTTGATATTTCATTACTTATCACCACACGTTTTTAAATTGCTTGACCATGTATCTTACATATTGTCTACAATTTTTTGGTTGTGTTTTTTTGTCATAGGAAGTACTCTTAGACCTGCTCAGATTTTCATTTTAAAAACCTACGGTCGTAAGGGGATGCTCACTCTTTCATGACACCTTATCCCACCTCTGATGTATTAGAGGTCCATATTTTCTCTGCTCCTGATTCGTATTGTTTATATGGAATTTAGAGTTTGAATTCTGTTCGTTATATCCACATATCTTAACCAAAACTTCCTTCAAGGTATTTCAAAAAAGGATGAGGAAAAAAATTAAATACTACTTTTTGTTTCATACACTTCTGTAATGACAAAAAGATCATAATATGTTGTACACAGACCTTATTTGCATGACTTTACTTCTAGATCAACATTATCTCTTTTCCAAGAATAAGGTGTTATGAATCAATAAAATACAATGATATTAGCGATGACATCATAACAGCTGTAAATAAAAATAAAAACTTAATTATAAAAATGTTGTAATTTATTTATACTCATATTAAGCGATAACATTTAGTCAGCTGTAAATGAAAATAAATAAAGCTTACTGATAAAAGTGTTGTAATTTATTGATAATCATTTGAAGTTTCGGTATCCTTTTTTGGCCAGGTCTTTTCCTCGTGCAATATGTCTTGTACAAGCGGAGTCTGTGTAAAGCTATCTACAGGAATTGATAACTGCTAAGGTGAGTTTTTCCTAAACAATACCTGTTGAAAAAATGGATTTTCTTGTCCTTGAGAAATTCAAGTGCTAAGTAAGATTGCTTATAATTAATATGACATTCTTCATGCATACTTTGTTTTCCTGAATTATTTTTCTATTAAATTTCAGACTGACTTAAAATCGATTCAAATAATGGATACGTTCAATGTGTCATAGAAGGCACCAATTTTGGACCCGATTTATTTTTAAAGCAAGAATCTTTAATTGAAAAATATTTGCTCTATTTTGAAAAAAAATCCCCATTGTACATGTATAACATGGTAGAAACTAGCCAAATAGACTACAATCAATCAAAAATGAACTTTGAAAATGTGATTATTGTTTTTCAGCAATTCTGAGATATAAGATGAATAAATTGTTTTATGCTATTCACAGAATGTAACATATCCCCTCCCTGGTTTAATTGATATCATGGAAAGTAATGCCCAGATCCAGTACATAAACAGACAGATCTTAGCAATGGAGAATGGAACTATGATGGTTTACCCCATCCCTCCGAGTGGAATTTCCTCAGAAGTTGTTAAACATTACAGGTAATATGACGTCATAATTGTTTAGCTGAAAAAGGTTACATGATTTTTTTAATAGTGAATTTATATTGTTTTAAAAATCCTGCTCAAACTAAATCAAAGGATTCAATAAAAAACATTTAAAATAGATAAACAATGCAAAAAGGTTTGTTTTCTTGTAAAAGTTGAGTTCATTTATGTAAAAATAGTTAATATAACGCGTCTGTTTCATACATTCAGATATATTTTTGACGAAATGTCAGTTGAGGTGTAGGCCGTCACCAGTTTCAAAACATGAAGGCTTGAGAAGAGAAGTGGATGTTGGTGAAAGACCCTGTCCACTTCTCTTAAGCAAAAAAAAAAAGTTAAGCTCAAACTTCACTACCAGAGAAACTTTGGTTAGAGGGTTTCTAGCGTTCGAAACAATTGAAACTTAAAAGTCTCGTAGGGAGGTATTCATTAAAAGGATGTATTATCTGATATATTTCATTTTACAGTAAACCATTAAACTTTTTCCTCTTGTTTTAATTCAGCCAACTGTACGTATCGACACTCAGTCCTGTAGAGAAAGACCTGGTTATTGTGATAGACAGATCGGGATCCATGGCCGAGGTTCACGGAACCAAAACTCTGTTACAGATAACCATTGAAGCTGTTACCTTTGTACTGGAAACACTCACTGCTAACGACAGGGTATTAACCTAAAATTCTTAAATTGACTGATTTTGGGATAATAACATTTTTAAAAAAAATCTTTTTAAAAAAATCATTAAGATTTTTAAAAGCATTTATGTTTTACAACAAATTCAAGGATAAGTTGAAAATTGAATTAAAAATCGATTTAAATAATGGATACGTTCAATGTGTCATAGAAGGCACTCAATTTTGGACACGCTTGATTTTTAAAGCAAGAATCTTTAATTTGAAAATATTTGTAATTTATTTTGCATGTGAAATACTATGTTCAATTTTCAGGCTATATTTATGCAAGTACATAATTTTTTATCTAATACAAACTTCAATCCTAATATTCAGTGCCTAGCTGTCCCTTGACTTTTCGTTACTCAAGTCAACTGAATTTTTGCTACATAAGTGTGGACAGCGGAAAGAAATTCGCAGACGCACAGGCCTATTGTGAAACGCTGGGAAGTCGATTGGCTATTCCTCGAACTATGGACCATATAATTTTTTTGAATTCAGGTATATTAACCAAAACAAATTAAAGAGTTATTAAATTTCAGACTGACTTAATATCGATTTATATAATGGATACGTTTAATGTGTCATAGAAGGCACTCAATTTTGGACCCGATTTATTTTTAAAGCAAGAATCTTTAATTTAAAAATATTTGTAATTTATTTTGCATGTGAAATACTATATTCAATTTTCAGGCTATATTTATGCAAGTACAAGTACCATGGAATAATTTTTTATCTAATACAAACTTCAATCCTAATATTCAGTGCCTAGCTGTCCCTTGACTTTTCGTTACTCAAGTCAACTGAATTTTTGCTACATAAGTGTGGACAGCGGAAAGAAATTCGCAGACGCACAGGCCTATTGTGAAACGCTGGGAAGTCGATTGGCTATTCCTCGAACTATGGACCATATAATCTTTTTAAATTCAGGTATATTAACCAAAACACATTAAAGAGATTTCTCTCAGTGATTTAACGACCATGAATTCATAATAAGTCCAATGTTTTGTAGAGGTTTAATCATTAGAAAGTCATACTGAAGTTCGTCATTTGTTTCATATTGCATCCGATATTACTTTAAAAAAAATTAAATTAAAATTAATTGTTTCGTGGATCAGACCCTTTGTATTACCCAAGAAATGCATTGATTAATTATCAAATATTCTTAGTTTACTTAGATGATGCTTTACAATTTTTTTATTTAACCAAAATTCTGGTCAGGCTTTCGATTTATAGAATCTGTATTAGTCTGCTCGAAGCACGTTGTGAAAATTATCCATAAACAGAACATGTATGATATCATTTAAAAGTTTTAACAAGAGGGAAACTAAGAAAAAGGTCATTATATTTCAGACTTCATAATTTGATATTGACAAAGGCAATAAATATAGCTGGCTGTATATTGAAGTAGAGCAATTTTGAATTAAACATTAGCGGTGATCAATGCTTTCATATAATTTTGTTTACATATTGATGATGTTAAGGCGTCAATCGAGACAAAAAATGACGTTCATTTTAAATACTATTTTTGCCCAACATAAAAAGACATTTTTGTAAAAAGACATAGAAAAATAGTTATCTCGAGGAATTAAATCTTAATGATCCTGTTGTTTTACATAAAGCACATACGAGGGTTGTCCCGTAAAATCGTAGACAAGTTGTCTAGTGTAAAAAATAAACATCACTGCGTTCTGAAATTTTCACTATTTTTAGTACATATTTTAGTAATATACACAGCAAATTTCAGATAAATATATGCATAAATAAACAAATTATGAGATTTTATGCAATGTATTGTATCATCTAACGGCGCATGGATTATAGCGTCAAAGTGTCTAAAACAGCATCATGTTTTATCTTTGCTGAAAATGAAGTTGGATGAGTCCGACTTAAAATGTAAGAATTTCATTGATACACATTCTTTAGTCTCCATAAACAGTCGAAGAACCAATTGGCACCCTCATGCGATCTTCTGAAGATTTATTAGTAAGTTACGGACAATATTCTCACCATCATTCAACTAATAGAAAATGTAATATCGGCGGTCTACTGTGACAGCGTCTTTTGCTATTACATTAGGAGTTTGTCTGTATGTTTTGTACTCCCCAATCAATCCCGATCAAAAAAGACTTCGCTAAGAAGACTCCTATTTCAATTGTATACTTAAGATGTGGTGATATTTTTATAATCTTTCTTCTTCTATGGTCATTTCAAGTCTCTAAAGGTGTCATTACAACATCGAATTAAAACGGAACTACTCTCCGGTGCGCCATGACGTCATAAAACGTATGTTGTGTTTACCACTTTTCCATTTCGAATGCTCGAGAAACTGCCAAAAAATAACCGAATGCCTTAAAAGTTTTACAAAGACTACAATATTAATTGTGGAATTGAATTAGGATAATTTCAATCCAAATCTTCTGTATTTAAAACTTTTATTTTGAATTCAAACTTGTGTATTCTTTAATAAAACCTTGGTTTTTTGTCCGAGCGCCGTAGGACAATACCCCGTGCACATTCAAGCATAATAAAATCTTTATTTTTGACTATATTTTATCAAAAAAATTATTATGCACTTAGATATGATAAATAAACATTTACTGAAATTTTCAGCTTAGTGCTCCCATTACTTTTCGAGAAAAACGCTTTGTCCACGATTTTATGGGACAACCCTCGTATAATAGCATTAAAAAAATAATTCATATTTGAAGATAGACCAAAATTTAATTGAAACTAGTATATGTACGAATATATATATGAAAATTAAAGGATTAGTATATTGGCGTTTCTTTTGTATAATTATTGTTATAAACTAAATGTTTCCGTACTTTTACTGCCTTGCAGAGTTTTCTAATGGTTACTTGAACAACAATAAATACAGAATAGGAGGTCAGTGGAGCACTGAAGCTGGAGAATGGAGGTGGATTAATGGAAACGCCGTGTTTGATTCTGTCAATCTTAATTTAACAGACTTCCAAATCTCTTCTACTAGTGGAGATTTGATATGGGACAATGACTCAAATCTACGCCAGATAAACACAGGAAATGGAGAGAAATACTTGTGTGAGAAAGTTCTATAAT
>PRKT01000008.1:4016440-4037244 GCA_003671525.1 Saccostrea glomerata
TCCTTTTTTCCTGGTCTAAAATTTATCAAAAAGAAATCTAAAACAAAAAAATCAAATCTGTCAAAAAAATATAACACAAACGCCCCTAAACTCCACAACTTATTTTTCAATTCGACTATCAATTTATAGGCTTCAAGGTATGTACATATGTGACTAATTGGACACCTTATCCCACGCAATGGATTTTTGAGTTTTAATATTTACATACTATATACTCTGTACATAATTTTGTATAGGCTGTACGTTTTCTTTTTTTTCTTTTTTTTTTTTAGATCGACCAATGTTGGTTTTGTTCACTTTTTTTTATACAGGTGAAAAAAAAATTGTATTTATTATTTTCAAAATATAATAAATAATTAATGTAAGGGCGGTTGACGATAGAAAAATAAAACCAGCTTTCGTTTCCTAAACTAAGTTTTGAATTAAGTATCATTGTATACATATTTTTCTAGATAGTCAAATTCGAAATATTTGTGAGACTGTGAATGCATGAATATCTAATATGCAATAATGTAGGCCAAAAACGTATTCAACTATTGTAGAATTTTTAAAATTACATCGATCCAATACGAAGAAAAAATCATGCAGTTAGGCTATTTAAGAAGACAATTATTACACATCGCAATTCTAGTAAGGTTTTTAGAAGCCGTGAGTACGAATCCCCGCCGTAACTGTCCAAAGTCAACTTAAGATTGGTAGCAACTGTTTCTTTGCCAAACGCTCGACTTTGACGTGAAAGCTCCGGGTATCTGCTGAGATCTTAAAATTGAGGCCCCATGTCACCAGATGCGATGCACAATAAAGAGACCTGTCAATGGCCTTTAGGGCCAAGTTAATTTCTTAGTGTGAGACCTTTCTCCATTGTTCATAGTAACATATCTATACAAGTGGTGAAAAAAATCGAATAGGACTTAAAGCAAAATACATTCAATCAAGCAAAGTACCGCAACACCTGGTCTCTGATGATATTGCTAATTTCATAATTTTTATTTGATAATTCACAAAACAATTTAGAATAATTTATAGCAAACCTTAAAAACCGGGAGAAAAAAAATCTCTTACTTGTAGAGGAGAGGCGGGAAACCAAAAAATTCTCTCATCCAGGGTTTTCTCTCGTGGAAACACTTTTATAGACGGAGTGCAGGAAAGAAAAATGTGGTCAACCTATTATTGGAATCCCGTGAGTACCTTAAAAGTTTACATAAGTCGTAAATAAAATATTTTGGCATGTATTTTAAATTCGACAATATGTATTATGAAATATAATTTAAATGTGGGATCATATTATTTGTCAATGAAAATTTTTCTATTCATACATTCTAGATAAGCATGGTTTGTATTCACAGAAACGTGCATGTTATAATAACAATATAATGTTGCTGATATTTATTTAAAATTTTCAAGCTAAATTCTCTGATTTTAGCTAAAGGGAACAAACCTCTCTTTGTGTGTCGTAATAACTGAAGGTGGTGGCGAGGTTTTGTACAATTCCTCTTCTCCTTCACCAGAGAAGTTCCACTATCATCGCCTTGATCTCCTGGCGCAGACTAGTGGAGCTTGTAATCACTTCAACCGGTATGCATCTAAAGGTAGTCTAAATACACTTACATTGAAAATGTGAACATTGTCCTAATTTCTTGTTTATCAACAGTTATAATTTTAAAATTTGGATTATACATTAAAAATAGTTGTTGCAAAAAATAAATTTAGGAATCAAGATATGAAAAAAAAATTCTTTTATATATATATATATATATTTTTTACCGTAATTCAGAAAAAATAACATTTTTACAATATAATAACTACCAGAGAACAAATTATTTTATTAGAGAGAAATAATTTTTACACGTACTTTTAATGTTTCAGAATATTCGACAGTTCTACTGACCGCCAAATCTTTTAAGGATCCTGATATTTACCCAGAAAACGAGAAAGATATTAATGATGTCTTATTCTATACAAATTTTCTGTCCGGAAAATCGTCAAGGAATCCGGGTTTCAAAGTATGTATTTTCAAAGTTCCTCTTTTATATTTGATACGTTAAGAAAATTTACATTAACATTACTGATTTTTGACGATGCATAATCATGTGTAAAAAGATTACCACTGGGGCAAATATATTGTTTTCCAGTTGTTTTTTTTTAGAGTTGTTGAATAGACATGTACTTAAGTAAAATGCATGGTTTGTTTTAATTTTTAATGCTAAAATCAAATAAAACTGATGCTTATAAACAAAGAAACTACGTAGAACCACGGAGTATGTTTCTTCTTTAATCAAGTTTTTTAGGGGGGGAGGAGGGGGGCAAAATATTCGGGAAAGGAATTGCGAAATAACTTATTCATAACACTCTGGTAAGAAACACTTGTTCATATCGAAAGGACTATGAAGTAAGATGTGAGACATAATCTTCAAATCAACAGCATTAAAAAATACGCTTTTTAAACTTTAAATACAACCAAACACCTGAAAAAAAAAATGAAGTCCAGAATAAAAATGGAGCCCTTAATTTTACTCACCTTGTCATTGGTAGTTTGCAAAATTATTTTGTTGTAAATTATTCTGATTGTACTCGCAAGTCCTCTGAAGTTTTTATTACAAAGATTGAGTTTCTATATGACAATATCTATGTGGTTCTTAGAAACCAGGTTTTCTACATGTGTATTGGAATTCTCATTGGTACAATTACTCCTTGTAATTATCTGATCTATTTTTGTATTCGTATGATGCAGAATTTTTCCAAAATCGTATACGTGAAAAGAAGAAAATACTTGCTGTGGCCTTTAACTCGTAATTTACTCATACCAACAACGTATTGTCAATTAAGATTGTTTTTTATAATTCTTATGTCAATACGATATATCCCGGTGAGCTTGAAATAAAAGATGCCACAATTTCCCTTACTTATGCAGCAATATACATGTACCTACATCACCTGCATACGGAGTTTATATCTCTTAGTATTTGAATAACAAGCTTTATGACAAACGAGATGATACATGTACTTTTCAATTGTCAACTTGTTGTTATGGAAAAACTTCAAGAGTACTGTACAACAATATATTCGAGTAGTGGTGTGAATCAGATGTGGATACTTGAAAATTCTAAGTTTTTTTTTTTTAGATCGACCAATGTTGGTTTTGTTCACTTTTTTTTATACAGGTGAAAAAAAAATTGTATTTATTATTTTCAAAATATAATAAATAATTAATGTAAGGGCGGTTGACGATAGAAAAATAAAACCAGCTTTCGTTTCCTAAACTAAGTTTTGAATTAAGTATCATTGTATACATATTTTTCTAGATAGTCAAATTCGAAATATTTGTGAGACTGTGAATGCATGAATATCTAATATGCAATAATGTAGGCCAAAAACGTATTCAACTATTGTAGAATTTTTAAAATTACATCGATCCAATACGAAGAAAAAATGATGCAGTTAGGCTATTTAAGAAGACAATTATTACACATCGCAATTCTAGTAAGGTTTTTAGAAGCCGTGAGTTCGAATCCCCGCCGTAACTGTCCAAAGTCAACTTAAGATTGGTAGCAACTGTTTCTTTGCCAAACGCTCGACTTTGACGTGAAAGCTCCGGGTATCTGCTGAGATCTTAAATTTGAGGCCCCATGTCACCAGATGCGATGCACAATAAAGAGACCTGTCAATGGCCTTTAGGGTCAAGTTAATTTCTTAATTTGAGACCTTTCTCCATGGTTCATGGTAACATCTCTATACAAGTAGAAAAAATCTCGATTAGGACTTAAAGCAACATACATTCAATTAAACAAAGTACCGCAACACCTGGTCTCTGATGATATTGCTAATTTCATAATTTTTATTTGATAATTCACAAAACAATTTAGAATAATTTATAGCAAACCTTAAAAACCGGGAGAAAAAAAATCTCTTACTTGTAGAGGAGAGGCGGGAAACCAAAAAATTCTCTCATCCAGGGTTTTCTCTCGTGGAAACACTTTTATAGACGGAGTGCAGGAAAGAAAAATGTGGTCAACCTATTATTGGAATCCCGTGAGTACCTTAAAAGTTTACATAAGTCGTAAATAAAATATTTTGGCATGTATTTTAAATTCGACAATATGTATTATGAAATATAATTTAAATGTGGGATCATATTATTTGTCAATGAAAATTTTTCTATTCATACATTCTAGATAAGCATGGTTTGTATTCACAGAAACGTGCATGTTATAATAACAATATAATGTTGCTGATATTTATTTAAAATTTTCAAGCTAAATTCTCTGATTTTAGCTAAAGGGAACAAACCTCTCTTTGTGTGTCGTAATAACTGAAGGTGGTGGCGAGGTTTTGTACAATTCCTCTTCTCCTTCACCAGAGAAGTTCCACTATCATCGCCTTGATCTCCTGGCGCAGACTAGTGGAGCTTGTAATCACTTCAACCGGTATGCATCTAAAGGTAGTCTAAATACACTTACATTGAAAATGTGAACATTGTCCTAATTTCTTGTTTATCAAGTGAGTTTATATCTCTTAGTATTTGAATAACAAGCTTTATGACAAACGAGATGATACATGTACTTTTCAATTGTCAACTTGTTGTTATGGAAAAACTTCAAGAGTACTGTACAACAATATATTCGAGTAGTGGTGTGAATCAGATGTGGATACTTAAAAATTCTAAGGAATATAAATTTGAAAATTTGAAATCAAAAGATTTAACCAAAATCAACAGCTTAAAAACTTTTCAACTTTTCAATCGTCAACTTCCCTTGTATTCTTTATGCAACAATATACCTTCATTACTGGCATACGGAAATTATATCTCACAGTTGAGTCCATACGCAAGAGCAAGCTCTACGTATGTGCAATTTCTAAAACGGGGTAAATAATGGACAAGGAAGTTAATGAAACAAGGATACCAGCTTTCTCGTTTAAAGTCAACATTTCGTAGTTTCTATGGTCGATACAGTGATGTTGTCAGCAAATGCAATTTATCATGAGTCTAATGATGACTGACGTTTTTCATTGTTAGTCCATTATTTACAAACTGAATTGAAGACGAATTTTTACGTTATTTCACGATTATGACAAGGAGCACACGACCGGTGTGACAAGTCCACAGGGATGCCCTCTCCTCCAAGGCAATTGATCCCATATCCGATGTTCTGGAGGTCTGTGTTTGCTCCGCTTCTATTTTCTGTAATTTTTGATATCATTTTTTTCCTTAATTTTTAATGGACTTTTAAGCTTGAATATTGTTCGTTATCTCCTTTCAAATCATAATGATAACTAACAATATTAAAGCTCAAACGTCCATTCAACAATACTAAATTCAAGCGAAGCAAATACAGACCTCTATAAAATCATAGATGGGAGCAGGTGCCATGGAGGAGTGAAGAAATCTAGAGCAATATTACTAAACATATAAAGAAAGATAGGAAAGCTCTTATTTCGTTAAATTCGTCGTGCATGCTGGTTGTTGGTTCACCCCATAGTCCCATAGTCAGTAAAATATCTGAATATTAATGGAAGAAGGCCATGTGGTGACTTTTATTCAATGTTTACTGGTATATATCGAGCCGGTATTTGAATGGACCTAGCAATCGTTAGTTGGTAAAACGAAAGCGAATATATATCTGAATTTCGAGTGGTTTGATTTCCACCACAATTACAATATGCCATGGTACAGTATCAAATCTCTCTTTTACAGTAGTTAATATCTATGTGAGGAGCAATAAACGGGGTTTAATTAAAATTTAATTACCAGTAAGTACGTTTCAAGCACCAATATAGTAAAAAGAAGAGGAAGGGCGATAACCCTTTCGGGTATTTTCGTTTAGATGTTCAGTACATCTACGAAGACCGTTTATTTTATTCTTAATATTTCAGACATCCATACTTCAAAGTGTAATTGTAACCTTTTATGCGGAGCAGCTTTGGTTACAGTTTCATCGCAATCTCTCAATTTGGAATTGCATTGGAACAGAAGACGGGGTCTTTAGAATATATCCGGGCACTCAGCTTCCACAAAATTACGACCACACTCAAAGACCCTGGTAAAGTGTCTTGTTTTGTAGCTGTAAGCTCGCCTGAGACCTTGTTGATCTTTCCTTATTAAAAAGTGTCTAGAGTTCGTCTGTCTGTCGTGTTGCTTGTAAACTTTACAAAATGTCGAAAACAAACATAAAAACTGGACAAATTTCCATTTAGTTTGCCACAAGGATCCTCAGATGATAAAGGGATTCAAATTTGTTAACATAAAGCGCAATCTATCTTTTTAGGACACAATCAAGGAATTAATTTAATAGGATCTTTAAAAATTCATTAACTTAAGAACCCTTTCGCCAGAAAAGCTTCAATTTGTAGTGCAGCAAATTTCTTCAAATGATGACCACGGAGATCCACACTTGAAGAACAAACATGAAAAGAGGAACATACTAAGTATAAGAAATATCTTTTTGAAATCTTCTTCAAGAGGAGAGAAAATTTTGTAGTCAATGTGAAAAGATAACTTTAACGACAGTGATCTATTTCAAAATAATCCATAAACAAATAAATTAAGAGAACAATACGGCACCCAGGGAATTCCAGATTTAAGATCGGGAGCATAGGGAGAGTAATCACCCTATGTTGTTTGTTACACCTGCAGTGAACCCTATGAATTAATAAAGTAAACATAATTCAGTACAAAAACAAAGGTAAAATAATTGGCATGAAACAAAGTAGCTAAAATACATGCATGTACAACCCATTAATAGTTTATGTCAATCGAAAGAGAAGCATTCTCGGGTATTGTAGACTCAAGTTTGTAGAAATCATATCTCCTGATAATAGTAAGGGGTCACATTAACTGGTCTTATAAATACATGTATGTTGAAAAGCATAAGTGGAATCTTTGAAAATCTTTTAAATCTGTGCTTTCAAAAAGAAGTATGGAAGATTCTGTTAGTGTAAATTTAACGCATATGCCTCCCGGGATAAATTAGGATCAGTAATGTCGACAGGGTAAGTTTACTTCTTCGTGACATCTAATTCCAATTATGATGGTCCTGATCCGTTCTCATTTTATATAATGAGATATATATTATATATGATTAAGATATATATTTAGCTCGATTTATTTATTATCTTAAAATTTCACACTTCTAGCATCAAGCCAAGTTAACATGAAGTCGATGTTTCTGAACTGCTCAATTTTAAGCATCATGTTAAATAAACAGATGCTCTGTTAATCAGTAGTTTCTTTATCTTGTTATTTGTAATCAACTTATGAGATCTACTCTTCTGAGATCTACTTTGAAATCTTACATCGAGTCTCGGAGAGAATAAAAGAATTTACACTATTATGCACCATACTGTACATAAATACTCTACGTATGAACAATTTCTAAAACGAGGTAAATTATTTACAAACAAGTTGATGAAACAAGAATATCAGCAGTCACGTTTAAAGTTATTTCGAAAGTTCTATAATCGATACATTGAACCTTGTCAGCAAATACCATTCATAATTGAGTCAATGCTGACTGACGTTTTTATACTAATTGTTGGTCCATTACTTATGCACTGCACTGAATTGACGACGGATTTTTCCGTTAATTCACGATCATGACAAAGAGCACACGGCGGGTGTGACCGGTCGGTAGGGGATGCTCACTCCTCCGTGGCACCAGATCCCACCTGATATTTTTGTAAGTCCGTGTTTGCATTGCTCCTATTTTTTTTTTTTATTGTTTTACGTAGTTTGATATTGATTACTGTTCTTAATCTCAATATCCTTCATCAATTTAAGAACCGATCACAATTTTAAAGAATTTTAAAAAATACCAAGATCATCCTAAAATAACAATTCATTCCTTTTTAGGTATAGAAGATCGATTGCAAGGCGAGGTCAGATTGTTATAACTGGGCCTTATCTTGATTTATTGGGAAGTGGACATGTTATTACTGTCTCCAGAACAATTGAAACAAGGTAAAGAAAAGTAACGCTAGCAAGTGATGTTCATTCTTCATGTAAATATTTGGTAAAAAAAATGTGGGAAAATCAAATGACAAACCTTTTCATTCTTCGAGTCACTTGAAATCTTTAAAATCTTGGATGAAGCAAATTTCAGAAATCTAAAAGCACATCTATAGCTACAAAATATGATAAATGGAATTCTAAAAAAAGACAAAGGTCGAATAAAATGGTAGCTTCATCACAACCTTGAAGTCAGCTCTGACCAGCTTACATGTGGTGTTGAGAAAACCCCAACCCTAAAGAATAACACAAGCAAAAAATATCCATGGATTGATTTGCATTTTTGGATTGTTTTTGAATAGAAAAACATGATAAACTTCTAGTGTATGAAAAAAATATAATTATAAATATTTTGTATTTTTGTGTTCAAGTGACCGACATTGTTCTAATTTTATACAAATATAGTTTTGACTTTTATTTGTTTATCTATTTTACACATTTTATGACAATTTTGAAAACTTTCAAATTTCCCCAAAACTACTTTGCAAACAAATTATTTATTCAAAGATATAAATGTATTTATTTGATAATGCTGAATTCTGAGGGGAGAGAATCTTATCCTAATGCTCTTTTAAAAGTTAAAGAACTCGTTCATTTAATGAATCTTTTGTTAGCTATCACCGCAACCAGCAAGGTTTAGAAAGAGTCGAAATGGGGTATTGAATTGATTTCAAATGAAAGTAGAATTTGACCGACAGAAGAAAAAATAACAGCATTCTTTATATTAATGTAACTCCTTGTATAATATACACTTATCCACTAGTTGTGAGTGGAATAGCCCTTTTATCAAACCCGCGACAAGGAACTTTTCCCAAAGGGCTTGTCCGAGGGGAATAGTTCCTGTCAAGGGTTTAAATGAGCTGAAATCCTAATGACATCACAGACAATACTTCTGAAGACATTATGACATCATAAGTCTATCGATTTATACCTGGAAATCAAAATTGGCTGCAAAATTTGCATGAAAATTTTCCAAGGGGTGAGTAGTTTTCAGTTAAAGAAAATCATTGAGATAGTTAGCAATATATCCCCCAAGGCCAGGACTATTTCCCGAGGCAAAGCCGAAGCCGAAAAAAACTTAAAATGAACACAAGGTGCAACCACCATAAACCATTCATATATAAAAATGTGATAAAAAATATTGTAATATTTTGTTCAGACACATTGTATTAGCTATAATTATGAAACCAGTACTACTTTTAAAGAAAATTCTATATGCTGTTATATACTTAATCATGTTATCACGTTTGAGCCAGTCAGAGAACTTGGAATAAATGAATAAAATAAGATATTATAATTACTTGTTGTCTGCTCTCACACAACTTTCGTTATACATCTTTTTTAGGATGTTGAATAATAATACGTTTGTAATCGGTGTTGCTGCCATGGACATATCAGTAACGCATTTCTACCAGTTAATGAGTGAATCTTTACTATGCCAAAAAATTCCAAAAAGGCAAGACATATTATTTGATGCATAGAGATTTTATTTTCCCAATAGTCCAATAGTTTTTTTTTCGTAAAGATGCATTTTCAAATCAGATGAAGAAATATAATTCATACCCAATATTTAAGCAATTGAATTATTCGATACTTTTGAGCTTGAATACTGTTCGTTATCTCCATATATTTCATTTTATTTCTTTTTAAAAAGTGTAACTAATCACATTTGACCATCGAATTGCTGAATATGACTTCAATTGAGCTATTATACAAGTTGTACTTTTATAAGAATTTGCTTTGCTTAAAGCATTCAAAGGGAGTTACATGTATAAATGCGAGGTCATGAACGAATTTAATAGATGTGCATGGGATCGACGTGATAAAGTGGTTTAGATCAAATATTTAAGTTTTTTGTACATTCTTTGCTGGCTGAATTTTGCTTCTCTTTGAAGATGTTCCTTGATGGACGACAGCGGAATTCTTGTCTTGCTTGATGATTTTGTAGACATTTCAACAAAAGTTCCTGATATTGAAAACATCCATATCACGCAGAAGGTGAGTCCTACATGTTACTTAAAAGGAGAATTTCAAATTATCATCTCACTTGGATAGACTTCATCCGTGAACAAATGCAATAAGTTAGAAATTACAATGCTTTACTCATTAGGAATAGAAATAATATAAAGTTTAATTACCAAGTCAGAAGTTTTTGGCTGATAACATGCACATGTATATGAAGAAAAAAAGGTTTTCATATGCGTTAAAATTATCTAATTTACCTTAAACGATCTAAACAATTTTATATAACTTTTAATAGGAGCCTATAATTGCAAAAAATATGCTGGAAAACGGTGTACTGAGCCGAGAGTCATGTTTAGATGTGTACAAACGGAGACTACAGTATACGTTTAGGGTAAGTTTTGGAAAAAAGAATTATGGCTTAAAGATAAGATTTTTTCCATGCAAGCATGTTCTATGTTTAAATCTATTTCTTTTGTTTAGGTGTCTCCAGTGAATTTTACGAACTCTCATTTCCAACTTTTTCCTTTACCAAACAGCAATCTATTTATTTTGGTGGAACGTCAACAATTCTTCAACACACAGGTTCAATGTTGTGGTGTAAGTATATCTCAAAGGTATATTTTGTTTCAAGACCTTTCATTAGTAACCAATATTTTTAAACTCTTCACTTTGACCTGGGAGTTTGCATTTAAGAAACACCAAGGTCCTCTATAGAATGCCATTAAGGCATAAAAGATATAAAAATTTGCAGAACACATCTTGTTAAAAATTATTTTTAAACAAATTTTATGCATATGAATATTCAAATTCCAGAATTTTAGTGAGTTTCCTGCTGACCAACAATGTGTGAATAAAGCTGAATGCGAATGCTTATGTTACAAAACAGCAGCATATGATTACTGCGACAATAATTTTAAGTCGGAGAGGTATGTAGGTTCTGTTTTATTGATTTTGTACACAAGATGATTTATTTTTGTCCACCGCTTTCGCTAATTTAAAAAAAAATCATTCTTCGGTAATAACTTTAAGATCAAATATGATAGGGCATTTTATTTGACACAATTGAATAAAAAGACATCTCACCCACAAAGACACTGAAAGCGGGGGGGGGGGGGCACAATTCTTTGAATTTGCTTGTATTATTAATATCATACTCCAAAATGGGCCAGATCATATTTTGTACTATTATTAGAAGAAAAGTTAAGTTTAGGTTCCAGTAAATTTGTAGGGAAACCCTTCATTCTCCTATCTGCACTGGTGGACCATCAATAGCTAATACAGAACCGCTTCTAGGAATTCACAGACCACAGAATATACAAAGATGTTTTGACACAAAATGTTCAGATAAAATATCAAAAAGGTAAGACTATTGAATCTTTAATGATACTTTGAGTATGAAAAAAAACCAACCATTCTCTGTAAGGATTTAAACTCTTATATAGGGAGTGTGGCACGCTAGGTCTTGGGTTTTTATGAAACTTGACACACATTTCTATATTGATGTAAGAAACTTAAAATCAAAATTAAATAGTTGCTATGGTCTATGGTTACCATGGCAACCTATATAAATTTTTCATGGTCTAAAATCGCTAAATGATGTAAAATGACCCTTTTTGACTTATCAAAATCTTTATTTATATTATACATTTTTTGACCGAGTTTGAGGGCAACATGCGTTTTGTCGGACCCAAAAACCAAACTGTCTGACTGAGGCCGTTAAGCCGAAGGCACACAGTTTGGTTCGAGGGTCGACAAAACGCATTTTGCCCGAGAACATAGTCATTAAATGTTTTGTTATAAGAGTACCTTTTATTTTAATTTTTTTTTTACATACATGTATTTTGTACTTTCTTCTCGATATAACCCCAGGTCCGTCACTGTTGAACACCAACGAATTAAATGTCTGATTCGACAAACTTTGTAACTTGATAAGTTAATTATTTTTAGGGATTGTTATAAAACAGCTGGATGTAGCTGGTGCTTAAAGTCCAGTGAGTTAGAACGACTGGAGTTAGAATTCTGTACTGAGTGGGACTCCTGCTATTTGGGAATACAAGGAAACTCTCCATCGAACTATCATAGACAAGGTAGAATATCGGAGTAATTGCATTTAAATGTTCAGTACGAGATTTATTGAAAATTATATTTTGTAATTATGGTATTCAAATATGATTATTATATATACGTAGCTCTGGCATCAACTCTTGAATTTTTTTTCATATTCAATGTGGAGATTTTTCATATTTGTACATAATATTGCATCAGGTTTATTCATTTAGCAAAACTGAAATATGAATTGATTAATGTTTACATGTCTTAATTATATCCACTCCTATATCATATTAAATGATAATATTCTATCCTTTGCTATAAGTGTATTAACATACAACAGAATTTCGAAATACGAAATTTCGAAGCTAAAGAGGATAAAATTGCTGGTGACCTCATGTATTTCATCGTTAATCAAGTTTAAAATACTTAAATCCAATAAAATTTACTTCCTCTGATAGATAATGGAAAATCAAATGGACACCAACCAGATTCTAAGTTTGGGATTTCAATATTTCTTATCATCGGCCCGGTGGTGATTTTTGTCAGCCTGATTTCCAGTGTTAGTGTCCTAATTTTATGGCTGAAAAGAAGAAAAATATACTTGAAATCCAAAAGGATTCCCTCCACCCTTCCAGCGAGAGCGGAAGGTGTTCCCCCGACAGAGAATGGGTACACACATGTCGTCACCAGGGTGTTCCCAGACACACATGACGTCACCAGGGTGTTCCCAGATACCCCTTATGTGTCACGTGCACAGTTTGGAAACGTCGTTTACCATCATAACTTTGTGTTTGACCACTCAACTTGACAAACAATTTCCAAATTCAGTATGGCCTGCATACATGTTTAGCATATTTAAATAACATTTCATCGATTGTTTTTCTATTTATTTTTTATATTTGCTTCATTTCTACTTCAATCGCCAACGTCCCTTATTGATGGAGCTTTTTACTTTCATTACTTGCATTCGGATGTTTTATCTCTCAATTGAGTCGATTCGCAAAAGCATGCTCTACGTAAGTACAATTTCTAAAACGAGCTCATATACTAGTATTGACAAACACGTTGATGAAACAAGAATATAAGCAGTCTAGTTTAAAGTCTTATCGCCTGTATACGGAGTTTGTAGCTCCCATTTAATTAGATACGGAAGACCAGTATGATCTACGTACGCACAATTTCTAAAAGGAGGCAAGATGCTGACACACACGTTGATGAATCGAGAATATCACCAGTCTCGATTAAAGTCATCAAATTTCAAGTTTTATGGTCGATACAATGACTCTCTCAGGAATCACAAACAAGGAAGCCATATCTCTTACACTACCAAAATTGCATATACATGTATAGCTATTTAGATTATAAAATCTCCTTTCATGTCAAAATATTATCCAGAGTTTTTGATATCATAAATAACACGGCACATATGATTTAATATGTTAAAACCATAATTTGAAGACATAAAGTCTTTAGATTGAATTAACACTCAGGTCGCATTCAACTGTTTCTTTAGAAATATATAGTGTCACTTTCGATAGGAGTACAGAGTATATTTATGTTTAATAAATCAATTCACTGTTTAATGCCGTATCCTTCAATTGGTATGTAATGTATATATTACATGTATTAAACCGATAGGACATATATCCAATAAACGACACATAGTCAATCATAACATCTAGAGCTATACTACCATTTCTGTAATTGTGGTAGTTTTCCAATCACCGGTAAAGGTCAGCAACAATAGGACAACGTAGGACAAAGCAGCTTGTGCAAAGTTAAAAGTCAAGTCTATACAACTCATACAAACACAGAACACAGTTAAACTGTCCTGCTCTTTTGTCCTTTTTGAAAGACGATAAAGAATAGCAGCACTCAGTGTTGAAGTCGCTTTAAAATACGCCAACAGTACCAGGAAATGTGAATCCGAACTTAATTCACTGGGAATAATTATAGTAAAGAATGTCAGTGAAAATGAAACATACATATAAAATCCAATCATATATTTCTCTAAAGTCACACGATTTCTGAACTTTAAAATAAGTAAAGTAGCAGAATCGAACGAATATCCAATCCACATTCTCAGGACAAACATATGGCCCGTGTTGTATTCAAAATTAGATCCAAAAATCAACGCCATGAAATACATAAGTATATCCAAATAAATATAATCTTTTAAAATCATGTCGATAAAAAATGACTGCTGTTTATAAACATGTAAGGTTTAAAGAAGGAAACTTTGTCAAGTTTAGTAACTTCCTTTTCTGTGTGATAATGTTTACATTCCGGTGTCCTTACACAAGGAAATTTTTACGAGTGAATAAATGTTTAACTTTTTAAATACGAATCGTTGATCAACTGCTCATTTAAATCTTTACAAGGGTCAGACTGCTTATATAAGTTCTTTCTGAAATACTACCATTGAGTTATTGATCTTGGATATTTAAACGGATAAACCCAATCATCGTCACGGAACCACATTCAACCGTGTCAGACGGCAGTACACGATTATACATGTAGAACATTTAACTTGAGACTTACAATTAAGTGAACTTTTTATTATATTACAAGCAGGAATTATACAAAAATAACTTTATAAGCCACATTTACTGATCAAAGTTAATAAATGGTTGATAATGGACTCTATGATATTATAGAGTTATTTTTTAATTGATCGTTTTACATATAAATGAAAAATTAAATAAAACATCGTCGTAAACCCACGCTCACCCTCCTTCTCGCATACTGTATCCTAGATTGACTGGGTTTCTGACGATAATTTTTAAGAGCCATGTTCTGTAATGACTTAAAATTTTATATAGGAAGTGTGTGGCACACTTAGTCTCAAAATTTCTCCAAACTCTCTATGATAAAAGTCTTTGAAACCCCTAACTAAAATCAGGCAAACGTTGGTTGCTATGTGTCACAGTTAATGTGGCAACATGTCTTAAAGTTAAAAAAAAATTGGCATTTTTAAACATATGCTTAGAGCCCCATGGTTAAAATTGCGGCAAAGCAAAGCAAACAATTGGCAATGACTGTTTATAAAAGTTGAAGGCAATATGTATTATATGGACGACAAACCTGTCTGGTAAATCAACTATTACATACGTTATAATTATAACAAAGGATTCAAAAGACAAAAAAAATCATTAAATTTTAAAGTCATACACGTACACATTAAAATATTAAACAAGAGGCCCATTGGCCACATCGCTCACCTGAATATCTTTGACAATGCAGTTCTTTACCGGATTTCCCCCTTGAAATACCTTTTGTGACCCATCCTTTCCCTGGGGGTCATAATTTGGACAATTGAAAATCTACAATACCACAGGATGCTTTCGGATATGTTTCAGAGTTTCTGGCCCAGTAGTTACCGAGAAGAAGATTTTTAAAAAATGTCCTTTATAGTTCAATGTATAACTTGGGTTCCCTATTGTGGCCCCGCCCTAGCCCGAAGGGTCATGATTTGAACAATTTAGAATTAACACTAGCCCAGGATGCTTTCACATAAAGTTTAGCTTTTCTGACCCAGTAGTTATTGAGAAGAAGATTTAAAAAAAAATTCCTATATAGTTCGATGTGAAACTTGGAGTCCAAATTGTGACATACCCCCGAAGGTCATGATTTGAACAACTTAGAAGCTACACTACAAGAGGATGCTTCCTATAATTTTCAGCTTTTCTGGCCCAACGGTCCTTGAGGAGATGGATTTTAAAGATTTTCCCCTATATATTTTTGTGTAAAAAATGGGATCCCTATTGTGGCCCAACCATACCCCCTTAGGCCATGATTTGAAAAATTTAGAATCTACTCGACCTCAGGATGCTTCCACATAAGTTTCACCGTTTCTGGCCTAGTAGTTCTTAAAAAGAAGATTTTCAAAGTTTTTTCTATATATTTCTATGTAAAACTTTGATTTCCTATTGTGGCCACGCCTAACCCCCGGGGGTTATGATTAGAACAATTTAGAATTAATTCTACCTCGGAATGCTTCCACATAAGTTTCAGCATTGTTTGTCAAGTGGTTCTTGAGAAGATTTTTTAATGACCCTGTAATATGCATGGGGGTTGGACTTTAGAATATTGCATATTAATTAATCACAGGCTGATGGTGGAGTGTTTGTAAGTGAAGTAAAGTAGCATCCAGTTGTAAATCTATAAGAAATGTTTTATTGTTGATGTTATTTCATTATCTTATTGTTTACTTGAATTATTGATGCAATACACATTGCACTTCGACATTGTATTAATGTAAACAAATGCTGTTTTTGTGTTACTAGACGATCTAGCGAGATATTGTTGAACAGACAGTAAGGGACAGTGATACTGAGATGTTGTATGTCAGTTTTTCATCATTATCTACCATATTACGACTGTAATTTACTTACTTATTTCAGCATTATCACATGTGTTGTAAATTGGGCGCCTGCCATCTTTCTTACGAAGGAAGTAGTCATGTGACGTAAACATTATTGTTTTACAATTGATACGATCGAAATAACACTGTCCGTATCCTCAAATATTCATAATTGATACTTGAATGTTATTTTATTGCAGTATTGCCATTAATTATGTTTTATTTGACGAAATATTTTGGAACTTGAATGTGTAGCGTAATACTTAAGTGTTTGCATTATTGTTCGGTATTACTACGCCATGGATTGTGTGTGTCCGTTTTATTACAGATTGTTTGTTGAATTTGTTTTATTATGTATATCGAATAGAATTTATAGCTCCCACTTTACATGTAGAAAGGACATTTTGAGCGATGTTATTTTCATTGTATTACACAATATGTATGTAAAGTAGTTCCGAGTTGCTCCAGAAAGGACAATTATTCATTGGTTGTTGTGATCACGTGACCATTTATAGAAGGTTATATATACGAGCAGCGAACGTCAGTTTCATCACAACGATCGTAACGATCAGATCATATTACGTCATTAACATCACTGACTGTAAATTACTAGTGACTTAGGTAAAAGAAAATAATGTAAACTAATACAAATTAAGTAGTGTATAATTTCTCCACCGCACGGACACCGCAATCCACTGTGTTTTATTAGGCCAGAGATGTTAAGCTAGGACTTTATATACTCATAGATGTACTGACTGTTTTGTTATATTTCATTGAACTTTGAAGTCTTTATTAAATGAAATATTTGAAACGAAAAAATGGAACTTGGTTATGATTTACAAGGATGTGAAGTAAATTATCAAGGGTGTTTAAATACATGTGACGGGCTGAGGATGCCCCCCCCCCTTTTTTTTTATATGTGGACGGATGTCATGAGTAGTCCTGATAAAAATATAATTTATTGAATTTACACGGGATGGAAACATTGTGAGCTGATTGGCATTTGACAGGGTGCCAAGGAAGCTTACAACCCACCCTATTTTTGTCTTTTCTTGACGGCGGACAAAATGTGATCAGAAAAGCTCCTTAGAGCCGTCGGCTCAGGTGAACTACAAAAAAATCATAGGATTAAAGGTGACCAAAGAATGGAGAAAAGAGCATTGAAACATATATCAAGATTATATTTCGATATTTCTTTTTAGTTGACAATGGTTGCTATGGGGTTTTTTTTTTACCACAGAGAGCCTTCATTTACATCTGTATGTTTAAATCTCTTTCTTTCTTTAAAAAAACCCACATTTTTTAATAACTGATGATCAATTTTTAAAGGTGCTTATTTGGTCTTAATTTTTCCATTAAAAAATCAGGTTCTTTAATTAAAGCCATGCTATGAGAATAAGCAGAAAGTATATGCATAAAAATCTGAAAAAAAATTGTTTACCTCGGATCCGTACTTTTCAATGTATATTGATGTAAATCAACTGAGATTTATAAACGCTGTTTGCAGGTATGAAGGTATATTGCTGCATAAGTAAGGGAAATTGACTATAGAAAGCTTAAAGTCATCACGTTTATCACAGAGCTTGGCTGTTAGATTATCATTAACGTTTTTTCAAGTAAAATATCCAAGTATGAAACAGATGTGTCAGACTCTGTTATATCTTTCATCTCAAGCTCACCAGGATATATCGCATCGACATTGCGATGGAAATTACCATTGTTAATTGACGATACGTCGTCGATTTACCTGAATGTTGAACTGAAGGCCACAGCAAGTATTTCTTCTTTTCACGCATAAGATATTGCACAAATTCTGCTTCATATGAATACAAAAAAAGGTTTGCTAATATAAATGGAGAGCAATTGGTACCCATGGGGATTCCAATAGATTGTTGGAAGACCTGGTCTCCAAAAACCACATAGATATTGTCAATCAGAAACTTAGGCATCTTTTTGATGTCATCCTTAGAGTATTTGTTTGTGCAATCAGAATGTTTTTAGCAAAATAATTTTGCAAATGACCAATGACCAAGTAAGTAAATTAACGAGTTTCATTTTATTGAAAAAGAAGCTGTCATTGATATCAAAAAGCCTGAACTTTAATTCAGCGTGGGGAATTGTTGTGTATAAAGTTTAAAAGTCGTTAGTTTTTTAAGCTGTTGATTTTAATGGAATCTTGTGATTTCAAATTGTCCAAAAGTTCTTTGAAATTTTTTAGTATCCACACCACTTCTTGAATATATTGTTGCACAGTATTGTTGAAGTTTTTCCTTCACTACTGTCATTATCTTGGCGATGAGTAATGAAAGAGGCTTGATTGAATATTTACTGGAACCCGCAATGTATCTTAGTTTGTAAGGACTCTTATGAATATTCACAATCCAATTGGTAGTTCAAATTTATTTTGGTTCTTCGGGAAATTAAAACTATTCAAAACTGACAAATGATTTTGAAGAATTTCTTCTTTAGAAAGGAAACTATGAGTATTAGTT
The DNA here is from genome assembly GCA_003671525.1 of Saccostrea glomerata. Classification (NCBI taxonomy): domain Eukaryota; kingdom Metazoa; phylum Mollusca; class Bivalvia; order Ostreida; family Ostreidae; genus Saccostrea; species Saccostrea glomerata. The sequence goes on from PRKT01000008.1 coordinate 4,035,315, forward strand.
GGATTGTATAAATTGACTTTAAGCTTGTCACCATATTTCGCCACGTTCATTCTCTCTCGGTCAAAACACTTTTCTGCCCAAACAAGTAAATGTGCAAACTCGTGTTTGTATGTACCATTATTATTTCGTTTTTTCCAATCGCTTGAGGCTTGATGCAAAATATTTTCCAACAATATCGAATAACGGAACAAAACAGTTGCTTGTTATAGAGCTAGGCACTGAGTTTTAGACCTCCTCTTTAGACTCTTTGATGAAGCGCAAAAGATGAACATTTGTGGAGCTTTTTGGAAATGGAGTAAGATCTTAAGAGTTATTTCGCTTAGTCTATTCATTTTTAATAACTGACACAGCTCGCATGCGGTAAATGCAATTATTTATCCCAAGACGTACCTTATTTGAATTTTTCGTCTCAAATTCATGTCTTATTCCGCTTCGCTTTTTCTTGGTTCACGCTCGGAACCTCTATATCATGATTTATGAACACAAATTGACGTACGTAATCCTCTTCTAAATACATGTCTTTTCTCCCTTTATTTTCCTGGCGGAACATAATGTACAGTAACGTTAAATTTGATCATATCTGCATTGGCTGAATTTTATTTTTACAAAATTGCCAATTCAGATAACAACTATGCCATAGTTAATCGAAAAAGTCAAAATTAAAGTGTTACTAATTTTTCCATTCAGAATCTTTTTTAATTATTCTCAACAAAGCATTTGATCTAAAACTATATAAAAAAAAAAACTTTCAGAATTACGGATACATGGGATACACTTATGAATATTGGTCAGAATCAAGATCATGAAGATAGTGGGGGCTATGTAAAAATATGTTGTTGATGATTTAGTATAATATGAGTAGTGGGACGATTATCATATAACGAAGGGATTCTTCTTCAACTCATAAATCAAGACTCACAACAGGGTTACCTAGTTTACAGGGGATGCTTAATCCTAAATGGGGCCGGATCCCATCCATAATGTTTTCAAGGTTCGGCTGTTTACGTTCCCTTCTCCATTTGTATATTCTTTAGTGAATTTCATAAAATTTTATCTTTAGCTAGCGTTTCGTAGTAGTTTGAGCGTCTGATCATGAGCCGCGAAGTAAGAAGCTAATTTTACGTTGCGGGTTCGATTCCCACTGTGGGACGTGTAGACCGATCCTTCGGATGAGACCGTATAAACCGAGATCCCGTGTCGCCGTAAGTCTTGAAACAAAAAATATCCCTCATTGCTCAATTGCTGTTTGTGCCGAGTTTAGGACAAAATTTACAGCCCTCAACCGGTCAGTGGTGGCATCTACATGTCAGTGAAAAATTCTCGAGAGGGACGTTAAACAACATGCAAACAAAATAAAACTTGATTACTTTAATAATCTTAGTATTTTAAAAAGGAACAAGGTTCGGTTTCAATAAAAAATGTTGGCCCTGTAATAAAGAATTGATGTAAGATATTAAAATTCATCAATTCTGAATCATTGAAATTCCATGCGTAAAAATTAACAAATCGTTATTTAGCTCACCTGAGCCGAAGGCTCAAGTGAGCTTTTCTGATCAAAATTTGTCCGTCGTCTGTCGTCGTTGTCGTTGTCGTTGTCGTAAACTTTTCACATTTTCATCTTCTTCTCAAGAACCACTGGGCCAATTTCAACAAAACTTGGCACAAAGTATCCTTGGGTAAAGGGGATTCAAGTTTGTTCAAATGAAGGGCCACGCCCTTTTCCAAGGGGAGATAATCATGATTTACAGAAAAATTATTGGCATTTTTAAAAAATCTTCTCCTCAAGAACCACTGGGCCAGGAAAGATGAAACTCATGTGGAATCATCCTCAGGTAGAGTAGATTCAAATTTGTTCAAGTCATGACCCCCAGGGGTAGGGCGGGGCCAAAATGGCCGATCAAAGTTTTACATAGGAATATATAGGAAAAAT
>PRKT01000008.1:4037913-4054252 GCA_003671525.1 Saccostrea glomerata
CCCCCCCCCCCCCCCACTTAAATTAACTTTCAGTTCTGATCTGATATGTGTTTTTTCCTAGCTGATGTGCTCAGGTGAGCGCTGTGGGCCCTGGGCCTCTTGTTTTTCATGACCTCTTAAATCCTGACTGTGACGTCATACACTTGTGCATTTCCATTTAGGCGTATTGTCTTTTAAAAATAGTTGCAGATGACATCAATTTTCAGCGGAATTTTCTTTCAGAAAATATACAGCACATGTACATGTGTATCTCCCACAAAGATTTTTATATATGTGATTTTGTCAAGCACTTTACACAATATATCCAAAAATTGATGTCGACGACGGCTGTGGACTCTATTTTCACCATCATGCCATATTCTTCTCATTTCATAGATTTTTAAGAACATTGAATTTTTAATATAATTGACAGATTTCTTTTTTCAATAAAAAATAAATTTAACCTCGTAATTGATCATTTGCAAAATTAAATTGTAATAAAATATTCTGATTTACACAAAAGTACTCTGATGATGACATCAAAAAGATGATAGAGTTTCTGATTAACAATAGGAATTTTCATGGGTTTTAATTGCGCCCTGTTTTAAGCAGACCTATTTTTGTGTTCAATGAAACAAAATTTGTCCAAATTCGTATACGTAAAAAGAAGAAAACACTTTCTGCGGCCTTCAACTCAACATTAAGATATATAATGACGACGTATAATCAAATAACAAGGGTTATTTCCACTCTTATGTCGATACGAGCTTGAGATAAAAGATTCCACAGAGTCCGACACTTCTGTTAAATAGTCAGCTTCCCTTACTTATGCAGCAATATACCTTCATCGCCTGCATTAAAGGTTTATATACATGTATCTCTGTTGATTCAATATGCAAGAGCATGGTAAAACGTGACAAATTTTTGACAAACAAGTTTATGAAACAAGAATATCAGCAGTCTCCTTTAAAGTCAATATTTCGTAAATTCTATGGTGGATACAATGACTTTGTCAGCAAATACACTATATCATTAGCCTGATTAGGCAAATGATGTGTGACGTTTTTATGGATTTTTCCTTTTTTTCACGATCATGACAAGGAGCACACGGCAGGTGTGATCGGTCGGCAAGGGATGCCCAATCCTCCGTCGCACCTGATCCCGTCGTATGTAAGTTACATTTCCAAAAAGAAGCCTGAAGAGTGATGAGAGTAAATGAAGAACGTTTCGTTTATTTTTTATCTTCAATTTTTATCCAATAAATCAGGGCATGTTTACGTTTAGTTGAACTTTTGTTGCTATTCTCGCGAGAACGCAGCTTTAACAAGTGATGCATTGTGGGTCAAAATTACTGCGGCAAAAAATTTTATGGAATTAATGTGCAGTAGTCCGAATTTTCTCTTCGCCCAGGCGTTGTCGTTAGAGCTCGCAGTTACGAGCGTCACTTCGCTGCGCTCGCTATGATAATTTTTCAGTAGGCTTTCGATTTCATAAAAAATACGAAGCTGAATATATCTTTAACCTTTCTCCCAAAACACATAGTCTGACACATTTGTGTATATACATTTGGATATTTTCAAGAAAATATGTTAATTGTAACAAACCATCTACATGAGATAGGTGATTAATTTAACTTTTTTATCATCAGCTCCGCTTGCTAAAGTATCAATACATGTTACCTGAAGAAGGGGTTTATGTTTGATAAAATACGCAAGAGTATGCTCTACGTAAGAACGACATTTAAAACGAGACAATTTTTTGACATAAAGTTGATAAAACAATCATATCAACAGACTCGTTTAAAATGATAGTTTCTCAAATTTAATGACCAATAATTTGTACATTGACTTTGTTAGCAATTTGTCATTGTATCAAATAGTGACTGCTGTTTTCATACATATTTATACAATGAATTGTCTACGGATTAGCCTGATTCTCCCAAAACATGTCGAGTAGAATACAACGGATGTGACCGTCGATAGGGGATTTTTTGCTTCTCCTTAGCACCAGATCCCTCTTCCGATGTTGACTTTTATAGCACCATAATCTAACCTTCACGGGCATATCATTTTTGGCCTGTCCGTCTGTCTTTCCGTTAGTTAGTTCAAAAAAGACTTCAACATTGCCCATATCTCTTGGGTTTTGATATTTTAAATGTTTATAACTTGAGTTGAAAAATATGGAGATAACGAACAGTATTCAAGCTCCAAAGTCCATTTAACAATACAATAGAGGAGCAGAGCAAACACGGACTTCCAATACATCAGAGGTGGGATCAGGTGCCATGGAGGTGTGAGCATGCATCCACTGTCGACCGGTTCCACCCAGCTTTTGGTCCTTGTCATGATCGGTAAATAACGGGAAAACCCGTCGTCAATTCAGTGTATAAATAATGGACTAACAATTGCTTTGAAAAACAGCAGTCAGCTTTTGACTCAAGGATAAATTGTATCTGCGGACAAGGCCATTGTATTGACCATAGAACTTACAAAATAATGACTTTCAACGAGACTCCTTATATTCTTATTTCATCAACTTGTTTGTCAATAATTTACCTCGTTTTAGAAATTGCGTTTAAGAAAATGAGACATCTAAATTTTGATAAGTTGGTACTACAGCGTTCATATTTCAATTTTGTTTTTTTTTTTGTAACGAGAAATTTTCTTTGATAAAACATTTTTCACCTGTGATATGACCTTGAAGTTTTGTCTACTTTCATATTTCACATGTGTAGTCCTTGTGAAAAGACATTTCTTATCTACTGGTATCAACTTTTTTGATCTGTGGAATTCTACCTACATTTGAAAACTTTCAATTTGGCCTTTATCTGTTGTACTATGGCAAAGAGTTTTAAAAACATATCTTTTGACTTTTGACAGCTTTTCACATTAGATAGTTACATTTAAGAAACTTTTAGAAAAATAATATAATTTGGTAAAGCAAAAAATTGTTTCTAATCCAGATATTAAACCTTTCTGTTCCTTTGTCGTAAATGCTTATTTATGCTGTTTATTTTAGCACGGAATATCAGATCCTTAATAACGAAATATTATCATAAAATAAATGGACGGTTTTGTTCTCAAAAAAGGACAAAAGTGTTAAACGTACATGTATCTGTGGGAAAAGATAAGGACTACAAAAAAGAGAAAGAAAAAACAAAAATTTCTCATGAAAGTAATCCTTGTCAAGATTTTCATTAGATTTGTTACTTGTTAAGCATAAAAAAGCATTATTGGGGGACCTCCTAAAAGGTTTTCTTGATCTGAAATATAAAAATCAAACTCAATCGCCACAGGAAAGACAAAAACTTAATTCAGCCGTGCAACATTGACCTCGGTTTTATATTAAGAATCTAGTCAGCTAATTGACTTTTCGGGTGATATGCATTCTTAAATGGTTTATAGAATATCTTAATGGTATCACGTAGGTTCTAAGCTGGATCACGTCACAATAAGATCATTTTATTTCCGGTTTTATCCGAAAGATGGCGATCCGTTCCATTTGGTCTGCGTTAAACTTTCATTCCTTTGAAGTAAAATAATGCAATGGAAAGTGAGTTAATTTTCTAGTCAACTAAATCGTTTTTATCTCAAAAGTAAATGCTTCCATCGAAAATGGTAAGAAATTGAGACTTGCTTTTTAGCTTAGTTACTAGGGGGCAAACTTAACTGATACATGTACATTTCATTCACAGTTTATTGCAAAATAATGGTTTAAATTTCCTCATTAATTTCGAAAAAAAATCAATGTCCAGTTCAGAATTATAGGGCGATGCTAATTGATAGCTGATTCTAAATTATAAAACTCATCATCTCTTTCTTTTTTTGCTTAAATGAAGCGAAATGTATATGCATTAAAATAGCTGAATTCAATTAAGGAGTTAAATTACAGAATTATGAGTTCTATTACAATATCTCTAGCACAAAACAAGTGACAAGTCTTTCTATGAAGATTGATTATAAGCAAATAAAATTATAGAATTCCAATTTTAATGCTACGTTTCTTTTCAATATCCAACAGCAATTTTATAAGATTGCCTTGATTGGATGTCACTTAATTTCAGGGCTGAATTTAAAGCGTTGATTTCCGATTCTCCTTAAAACAGTTTCGTCCATTTCTATTTAGTAGATAGAATTCTTTCAATTTTTTATTCTAAGTTTTAATATTTCAATTGAATAGTTTAAATGTCAATATGTACTTCGTTACTAGTTTGATAAGTTATTTGTTGTTTTATATATTTTATAGCTTTTCTCGCATAGACTGTTTGGCACAGCTTTCCATCATCAACCTCCTTCTCTCAAGTTAATTGTGTTTTTAAAGTACAGTTGATCTTCACCGCAAGCCTTGATGATTTTTTAATTCTGTTTAAAGTTTTATTCGGTTGTTTTAAAATTATGCATTTTACCTGTAAATACATGTACTTATTCTTTCCCCTTAATGGTTTCCCCATACCCATGAGGACACTATCTTACTCATCCCAAGATACATAATCCTTGAGCAGTCACTTTTAAAGGTTAGGGGTTATAGCTTTTTGAGTGAAATAAACGAAAACTGTTCTTGGTAAATATTCATATCAAAAATGTAATAGTGAGAGACAAAATAGATTCAACATCCGCATAAATTCAAAGCTCAACTTGGAGTCTATCATCTCCCTTTATGTATTCGCCATACAGGGATTCTAGAATTACTTTACATGGATTTTTTCATCGCCTCACAGGGATTTAATCATCGCTTTACATGGATTTTGTCATCGCCTTACAGCGATTATTTCATCTGATTACAGGGATTCTATCATCGCCTTTCAGGAATTTAATCATCGACTTACAGGGATTTTGTGATCGCCTTACAGGGATTTTGTCATCGCCTTACAGCGATTATTTCATCGGATTTCAGGGATTCTATTATCGCCTCACAGGGATTTTATCATCGACACACAGCGATTTCTTTTCATCGCCACACCGGGATTTTATCATCGACTTACAGGATTTTATTATATCAATTTAGGGTTTTTCATCGTCATATAGAAATTATATCATTGCTACTTGACAGAGAATCTTTTCTTTCTATACATGGATATTATGTCAATGTCATTTGGCGATCATATCAACGCCGTGCAGGAATTTTTCAATTACCAATAGAGAATTTATCATTACCATAGATATTATTTCCATGCTCATTTTATATTTGCAATTCAGAGATTCCAGCTTTGCCTTAAAAACTACATACAGTGATTCCATCATCACCAGAAATGAGGATTCTATCTTCAGCATAAAATAGACCCTAGTTCATAAACAGCAATAGCGGCATTTAATCAAGGACACGTACGTGTCAGTGATGCCTAATAACAGCCAGGTATGACCGGTTGGCAGGGATTTACACCTGATCCCAACTCGGTTTGGAGGTCCGTGTTTTCTCTGTTCCTGATCCGTATTTCTTGAATTGCCTTTTGAGCTTGAAAACTGTGATGACTTTAACTTTTCTTACGTCAGCTTCCCTTACTTATGCATCAATATACCCTCACTACCAGTATACGGAGCTTATATATCTTAGTTGATTCGATACGCAAGAGCATGCTCTACATGTGTACTATTTCCAAGACGAGTTAAGTTATAGATGAGACAAGATCATCTTCAGTCTTGTTTAAAGTCATCATCATGGTCGATACAATGACCTTGTCAGCAAATACAATTTATTATTGAGTAAATGATGACTGACGTGTTTCATACTAATCGTATGACGTATTTTATATTAATTGTTAGTCCATTATTTATACGTACACTGAATTGACAACGGATTTTCCCGTTATTTCCCGATCATGGCAAGAAGCATACGGCGGGCGTGAAGAGTCAGCAGGGGATGCTCACTCTTTCATGGCACCTGATCCCACCTCTGATGTTTTGGAGGTCTGTGTTTGTTCGGCTCCTATTTTGTATTGTTTTATGGGGGCACTTGTCCATAACTTGTTAGTTATCGACAAGTTTGTGGCGTGTTTGTTCTCCCATCTTTTTTGCAAATTCTTCTAGTCATATTTGTATTTTTTCCTTATGTATATTAATATCCTTATAAAGGATATATTCAAATATGGTCATATGCAACTTTTGTACATATTTGGTTAATTTGTTTGGCATTACAATAAATGCTCATTTACAACAAACATTTTGTTTTGATATTTGCAAAAAACAGAGCAGAGTAGACTCATTCGTGAAGAAAATGAATTATTTGAGGAAGGTGGAAGACGATGGTATAATTGAATTTATGTGCAACATAAAGTAATTTATACCATCTCTGTTAGTCTATTGTTATGAGAGAATTTTTCCGGAATTTTCAATGCCGCGATGAATTCTTGATACTATATTATATTTGTAACTTGATCTTGTTTATCCAGACCACGCTTTCTGATGGAAATAATTTTTTACCCACCACCTCCCCTGCAACCACTCAATATATACTCAATTGTATTTGATTGAATTATGTACACTTACAGTTGAGTTATTGTATGTTATTTGTTTTTGCAATTGATATGTGTTAATAATGTTATAATAATATATCATCATAATTATTTTATTGTTTATATATAGTATGCATATATTTACATTGATGTTGTTCCCTGGTCTGATATGTTAACAATGTAACAATATTGTATTTAATTTTTCGTGTGTTTCACATCCTTTTTAGAATTTGGCGTGTTTGTTCTCCCATCTTTTTTGCAAATTCTTCTAGTCATATTTGTATTTTTTCCTTATGTATATTAATATCCTTATAAAGGATATATTCAAATATGGTCATATGTAACTTTTGTACATATTTGGTTAATTTGTTTGGCATTACAATAAATGCTCATTTACAACAAACATTTTATTTTGATATTTGCAAAAAACAGAGCAGAGTAGACTCATTCGTGAAGAAAATGAATTATTTGAGGAAGGTGGAAGACGATGGTATAAATTGTTTAATGGGTTTTTGATCTTGAATACTGTCGCATCTGATACATTTTTTATTTCACTTTAAAAAAGCTAAATGGTTATCTAACAACAAAGTTTTATGATAAACGTGATGACTTTAACTTCTCAATCGTCAACTTTCCTTTCTTATTCAAAAATATCATACCTTTTTCACCTGCATACGGAGTTTATATCTTTCAGTTGATTAGATACACAAAAACATGTTCTATGTATGAACAATAACTAAATCGAGGTAAATTATTGACAAACAAGTTGACGAAGCAAGAATATGAACCGTCTTGCTTGAAATCAATTCTTAACTTTAATGGTCGATGCATGTCCTTGTCAGCAAATACATTTTATCATTAAGTCAGATACTGGCTTACTTTTTTTCTATATATCTAAATGTCGAGTTGATGACCAGAGTAAGTGTTTTCTTCTTTCCACGTATAAAATCTTAAACTAATTCTGCTTCATATGATTAAAAAAATAGATATTGTCAATAAGACACTAGAGCATTTTTTTCAATATCAACTTAAGAGTACTTGTGTGAGCAATCAGAGTGTTTTTTTCCCTCATAAAATAATTTTGCAAATGACAAATAAAATCGTTAGTTATTTCACGAGTTCCATTTTTATTGAAAAATAAAACGGACGCAAATGATATTAAAAAAAGCTTGGACATAGAAAGAACGACTCTTCTTTTAATGCAATTTTTCTTGTTCATTCGGATTTAATTTTTAGTGCAAATATAATGTTTGTGCTTTTGATGGAAGATTGTTTCGTATTGTAACGCTTAATTTAAGTTTTTTGCGGATAAAAAAGTGATAAGTTGTTATTCAAGGTGTTATAGAAACAAAACTGTCAAAGGTCACATTTATAAATCTTATCTTTATACTGATTCAAGCGTTAATATACACCGTTAAATTCGGTAGAATTGAAATGTTTGACGTATAAGCGATAAGCTTATTAAAGTAGTTATTCAAATCTCCTTTCTATCAAGTCGGCGTCAGCCATACTTTATTATTATTGTATCAGAATATCTAGTGCAACCAATGTCACGTTATCGCGATTTTTAAATTTGATAAAATGGCCTCGATGCATATAAAAGAATATTTTCGAACAAGTGCAAGAAAGGTAATTGTTAGAATTCTATTTATTTTTATACAGAACTCTTTAACAGAGCATACATGTTCTGTAAATATATAGACCAAATAGCATGGCTAATTTCACAAGAATTTTTAATTATTAATTCAACATAGAAGACATAAGATTTTTGTTAGAATAGAGCTTTTACTAAGGTGAAAATAACTTAAAGTAAAGATCTTTTAAAAATCTACTACATTTTATAACACATGGTTTCAAACATGGACTCCCGGTAAAGTTCATTTAATGTTTTATAGTACAACAGCTTTATTGGAACGACTTAATAATTTAGAAAAATATTTAAAACGAGACTTTGATTATTCCTGTAAAATGACCTCGTTTGCCAGTAATCTGTTTACTATGAGTGTTATCTTGCACTTTAAATATCTAAGAAACGTAAACAAATGGAGAAAATAATGTCAAATTACCGTATAAATAAGAAACGTTTAAGACCTCAAAATACCCAAACCTTGAACAGAAATTATACAGATCTTTATTGACACACTGATTTCCCGTTCTTTCCCGATCATGACAAGGAGCACACAGCGGATGTTACTGATCTGCAGAGGATGCGTACTCCTCTATGGCGCCTGATCCCACCTGTTATTTTGGATATCTCTATTTGCTCTGCTTCAAATTTGAATTGAATTTTGAACTTTAAAGCCTGAAAACTGTTCGTTATCTTCATATATTTCATATATCATACTCCATATTGCCGCTTTAGGAGTTTTTTATTTAATTGACCTAAGATAATACTGAAAAGGAGGTTTGTTTATGGATAAAACGTTGTAGAATATACAATGCCCTATTATAAGAACAACAACACCCGATTTCGTCTTTTCGAGTTAACGTTTTGTATAAATTCTGGTTAATATTTTATATTACAATAACCGAAATAAATATGTAAATAAAGAAAAATAATCTGCTAAAAACAAGCCTTACCTACAACCTTCTAATCCTTAGTTTTATTTTAGTTCCTCTTTACTAGTAAGGGGGCAACCTGGTTTCACAAAACTTCGTGCATTTTATTAAATAGAAGCGTATTAATTGTTTTAAATTTTTTATAAAATTTAACACAATTAGGAAACTACAGGTTGAAAAATTTAATAAAAGTTTGCTTATGATAAACTGAAGCTCTTAAAGAATGTGTCCTTAAAATGTTATAAAAGAAAAAAGTATTAAATACATGTATAAGCTCTTTCAAATAAAGGAATTTGAGATTCTCTAAACCTTTTTATAATGTATATATGTATATATATCCTCTGTGTCTGTAATATTTTTTAGTAGTACTCCATAAAAACAGGGGAATTTCATTAATTTCGATATTTTTATATTCCCCCTCCGGAAACAAGACAGAAGAATTTTGTGTTTGTTACATATAATATACAATTTAGCATTCTTCATTATATATTATAAATCGAGCAAATAGTCTATGGTAGTATTTGTATAAATTGCTTAAGGTGCGAGACATTGGCACTTGCCTTCATAATCCTATATTAAATGTGCCTGTATTTTGAGACAGTTCCTTAAAAATACCCGAAAGGTTGATTTTCCCTAAGCTTGGCATTTACACTGAACTGAACTTAATGTACGTAATTTACAATGCATTTACACCGAACTGAAATTAATGTGAGTTACATGCTGTATCACATTTAAGAGTTTCTCTATTGTAGTTTTCATAAAATAAAAACCCAGTCGACTCCCTTAAATATTCACTTGAAGGCTATAGTTTTTGAAGTCCATTACCGTGTTGCGGGCGTGTTTTTATGAGTGCAATAAAAAGCAAAGCTGCATGGCAAACACGTATTGAAAGGCTATTTTTATTGTCTGTTGACACCGTGAGGGAAGCTCTGCATATCTTTTCCTTTAAAAGCACTTAACAAAGGAAAATTTCCTACTCACATACTGATGTAATCAATAGTGTTCAAACCACATGAAAAATTCATGATAATAATATTTTTACATCTTGATTAAAGCATTTTTTTTAAACTATGAGCTTCTAACACTTGTAATAAAATCATATCACAATTTATTAAGTTTTAATATCAAATATTAACAGAAACATATGGAAAATGCCTGTTATATGCTTTGATTTATTTTTTCTGTCATTGTTTTATTTTGTATTGAAATCATATTCATGTGTATAAAAATGCTTCTTTTTTTTTACATAATTTACAAAAGACATTACTGTTTATTATGTACAAGATTTTTACAGATGTTTTGGTCACTGTTAATTATGTTAAATATTTTTCAACTTGGAATTTTTCTATATTCAAAACTATGTATGCTGTATAAAATCTCTTTGTAAACAATATATTAAATGTATTGCATGAAATTTATATAAATAAATGAAATATGCAAAAAAAGTTATAATATGTAAAGTTTAAAGGCTTTGTAGGTAGTGCAATCATTCTCAGGATTGGACTGTTTTAAGTTTTAGATTATAGACATTTTCAAAATAGGAAAGAAAATAATGACACCAAATTTCATCAACTGACATCCCGTAATTTACATTTTAGAAAACGCAATTTCTTGATCAAACAGAAAACAGCAAACACAGTGGTTTAATAATATAACTTCCTTTCAGTCAATTATATTCAAAAAATAATTACTTCCCCCTCACGCTTTTCTTTCAAGACATTTCTGCCAAGTTCTCGCAGTGGGGTTCTATATCTTCTTAATCTTTACGACAAAGCATTTAAAAATCAAAACGATTTTCCACAAAGTAATATGATAGAGATCCATATAGATATTTAATAATTTTTTAAATTCATCATCCTAGAAGGTCGTGGGAATGTTGTCCTATAGCCTGGGATTACTTCAACTCGAAGAATAATTGCAAAAACGTCGAAAAGTCACGTGTTTCACTGCTATTTATTTTCAATTAAAAATAAAGTTCAACTTTTCTATATTTTTTGAGAATCCAATTTTTTTTTAATTTTTCCTGCTTATTGAATTTGTTGTAGAAGAATGACTGTGCAATTTTTTTTTCCTTTACAGCAACTTATTTATTTGTGAGGAATAAGGAGGATATGGGTTTGGTAGAAAAGCAAACATACATTTGTTAAAAAGTACACAAAGTTCTGAAATCCACATCAAAGAAAGTGAAAAGTATTTAAATTGCGAAGAGTGATCGATCTAAAAAAAATCTATATAGAATCCAAATATGCAAAGAGGATAAAAAACACGGACCCCTGGAAAAAAACAGATCTAGAGGTGGAGTCAGGTACCTAGGAGGGGTAAGCATCCCCTGTTGACCGGTCACATCCGCCGTGAATCATGTGTATTGATCAGGAAGGCGACCCATTCACTTGTCAACGGCTATTCTCAGAACGGCAATATAAAACAAGGTCTAGCAATATATGTATTACACAAGTCACCCAAAACAGGACCCAATGGTAGGTGATTGTTACAAACAAGGTGAAATTAATGACTATGATTTACATTATGTCGACTGTAAAAGAAGTTGAAATGCCTGTCAACTACCGGTATAAATCAATATATCATTGAGATGTTTTACTCATTTTTTTTAAAATTGATAGTACTCAAAGCAAGTTCTTGAGAAGGGAATAGGTTTGGAGTCATAATTAAACACCATACACAGGTGATAAGCTGAATATAGCTTTATAAAAAAGGAAAGTTGACGATTGAAAAGCGAAGTCGTCTCGTTTGTCATATACAGTTTAGTTGTTAGATTGCCTTCATCGTCTTAAGTCATTGATTATATGGTATCCGTAAAAATACAAGTGAACTATGTGAAGAGATGTTGTATAGTTCATCCACAGAGCAATTGTTTCAGTTGTTCAATACCAGAAAAAATTAAAGTAACACATTTCAATTATCGCCATTTCTTTTCCTTTTATTTTCCTTCTCCATCACCGAATTACTAATTAACATGTGCAATACTAATTATCCAAAAGATTAAAATAAAATAAATTTAATATGACTGTATGGTTTCGATAAGTAATATGTATCCCTTTTAGAATGGAATGTTTCTATAAATGAGATGTCATTAAATCTAATGGGGTATCCTTCCCTACGTGAAATGATTAACCCTTTCATTCTAAACAATGATTACAAATCATGTGAAAAACACTGTTGCATTTCTGTTACATGTTACAAATACTTTAGGGAATATGATTATATGTTCACATATTCCAATTAAATTTCATTCTCCTCCTCTCGTCCGAAACGAAATGGCATATGTGGTTTCTCATTGTCGACACTTCTTCCAAATCGGAACAAAGATGACCGTTTGCCAAACCGAAAAAGACTTCCCCTTTTATCATCCCGATCTGGAATTCCTTCACTGCTTCCGTACGGAGACACGTAATAACCGTCTGTACGCTTTCCAAATCGAAACAACGAGCCCCTCTTTTCTTCCTCGCCCCTCTTCCCAAATCTAAACAATCCACCTCGTTTTCCGAATCGGAAAAGCGAACCCTTTTTAACAAGTTCATTTAGATCTTCGTTTGAAAACTCGTACGTGTCTGTGATGTCATCCATAGGATCGGATCGTCTTTTTATTGACTTTACTTCAGATTCCTCGTGACCTGAAATATTTAATTCGATTTTTTAGTGCATAGTTTCCTTTTATCAAATATGTCGTTCTTTTATCGTCTACTCCAGAAAAGACAAAAAAAACCCATTCATTATTATTATGATTAATAAGCACCATTTGTTTTGGTTTCAAATCAGTCTTTTACATTATCTGCACGTAAATGGGAGACCATGAATTAGCAAACACCATACAATACGAGGAGTACAATATTGAAACATTTATTTAGCAAATGCTTGCAAAGAGATATAATACCACTGGTAACTATTTAGATATCTAGACACGATTGAGATCCAAACTGATTTCACTGAAAAGTCTCAATTTACTTCAATGCAAATATCAAACAATAAATTATTTTCTTCCATCTGCACATGAATTCAGTACATATTTCTGCCACCGAGAAATATTTAAAAGAAACGTTGAATAAAGGATGTTTTACTTTTTTTCTCCGATGAACCTACCGTTAATTAAGGTTTCACCAAAGGTCAACTTGTCCAAAGAGATATTTTTTACAAAATCTCCAAAACTATGTGGTTTATAAAATGAAAACTTTAACAGTTTATAAATATATTATTGATTAAAAGATAGAAAGTATCACTTGATAATAAATACTTTTGAAATAATATTTATTAAGAAAAATTCTTGCAAAAAATGTATGTACATTTTTTTAAATACACTTAATTAATCCCGTACTTTTTAGTGAAAGACATCTTTGCAGAAACAATATATGTTTATCAATGAAGGGCAAGTTGGACTTCGATATCTCTGGAAAGTTGTTTTCCCTGTTTATTTTGTCCAAATTTTAATAAATGTAACCGAAAGTACATTGCAAATGGCGGATTTTATGGGGATCTTGTCTTTATACATTTAATTCATGCTTTCAATAACAGCCTTTCAGAGACCATTTATGTCCAACTTGCCCTTCATTGATAAACATATTTCTGCAATGATGGTTTTCACTAAAAGTACAGATTTAAGCAGGTGCATTTTTTAATGTGCAAAATTTTGATATATTTTTTTTCTCAAAAAATATTTAATTAGATATTTGATTTAAAAGTTATAGTTTCTACCTTTTAATCAATGAGGTTGGCTGATTGATAGTATGTTGTTTAACGTCCCATTCGAGAATTTTCACTCATATAGAGACTTCACCGTAAGCAGGAGGTTTTTTTTTAAATTTAGACCTTTACTTGGCACCCATACAGGACCAGTGGATTCTTTATCGTGCCGTTTTACATTATGAAGAATTTTGAGTTCTGTATCTTGTTTGTTATCAAAATTTTTGTTAATCAATAGATGATGCCTTGGGTAGGAATTGTAAACATTAAAACTGGTTTTTAAAAATCAGTTGAAACTGTGTCCAGGCCCCTTTAAATATTCATGTCGTATACTGGGTGCATATTCTTGAGAATATTTTTTCCCAACTACTACAATATTAAAATTTTTAATACCAAAATGCAATTTCCTTTCCATATATTCACATAGTTTTATAAAAAAAAATGTGTGTGGAATCAAATACAGCAACTTAAATTTATCAAAGGCGCTTGTATTAATACGATTTGGGGGTTATAGTTCCGTATAATTTTTTAAAAATCGAAAAAAAAACATAATGGCGACAAAATTGGTAATAATATCATGAGACATACCCTTGTTTGTTATGTTAGATGTTTAATAAAAGACGAAGACATCAATAAGTTATTGATCTAAAACAATTATAAACAATTCAAACATACACCAGAGCTGGATCTCGTGCCTTAGAGGAGAAATCATTCCCAGATACCACAATGAACCCAATAATTTCTTATATTACAATCGCCTCTCTAAAGTGGTTAATCAAAGTATTTAAAAAAAGATTTTGCCTTTTGACAAATTAATTGTAGATTTTAACATTAAGATTTATCATACGTTTAAATTTATTAATGTTCGAGTCCAAGCCTGATAATGACGTTGGCATATTATTGAATTTACAGCTGAATGTATTCAGGCCCTTCTTCATCAACATTAATCTTCCCTTCTCTGTCATTCATGGTGAGGAGGTAGTGTTACAAGTAAACATCTTCAACTACATGACTGAGAACCTCACGGTGAGTACCAGGCATCTCTATGACAAAGGAATGTCTTCACAGCCTTATTTAGAACAAAAACTAATGTATAACAAATATGATTTGTGCTCCAAAATATTAAAGCAACATGCAATACAATCCTTTACTTTAACTTTAATATTTTCACTTAGCTAGAGAAACAGAAGATATGAAAAACAAAAAGGTCTTTAAACAGCCTAGGGTTAAAAGCAGATAAATCTATTTATCAAAAACTGACGACGTTTTGAAATAGAAGCGCTAAAGTCTTTTTAACATAACATCCACTATTTTTGCCCATGCTTTAGGTTTTAGTGACCCTAGAACAAAACTCAGATTTTCAAAACATAGTCGTTGATGACTTGGGATACACACATTATGAATCCATCACAAAGACAACTACTGTTCTGGTATGTATTCCATATTGAAAATGATAAAATAAAGAGAACCTCTCATAAAGTTATCACCTGACGTTTCATCCAAAATAGGGGAGGATGCTGGTTCTACTACACCCCCGTGTGATTCCTTTATCAAAGCTGCTACGCTTTTAGTGACCTGTCTCAGTTGGTCTGCTGTCAACACCGCTGGTTGCGGAGATGCTGGAAGATTGCTAACTGGTAGCTGAGAATGGTCATGTGCTGAAGGATCCAACAGTAATGAGGGGACAGCCGATGCTGCAGCGACAGCATTCGCCGATCGAGGACCCCGTCCTCTCCTTTGACCTTTCCTTGGCGTGGGCTGACTATTGCTGTTTGCTTTGCGCTTCGGCATTCTGTCTATCTGTAGTCGTCTCGCATTAAAAATATAGAAAATATCCTTTACAAAAACAGCAAAAGCTCAAATCATCCGTAATTATAATTCTGTTTAGGTTCAAGAATGTTATCATTAGGCTATTAAGAAATTATATTAACACGTGCTGCTCCGCATGGCCGCATGGCGACGTGTTTTGCCCAGATTTTTTTTTTTTTGTTTGAACCAATCCGTCGTAACTATAACAAATATCTATGCATCGAAGCGTTAAAATGTGCTAAGAACCTTTTCCAAAAACTTATAAAAATAAGATAAATATTTTTTTATAAGACAGACCAGCTAAAACAATGAAAATGATTTGCTGATTCAAAAACAACATCCTTACCTTTGAAAGTTTCAGCGTCGACTGATGACACAACGTGGTGTGACGTCAAATGTACTATTAGGGTAACACTAATAACCCCAGGAAAGAGAGGAATAATTCTATACGGGTTGGCTAACATAAACTGTCAACCGAACCCGATCAAAATAAAAATATAAAAAATAAGGTACATGTATTTCACTTTGATAAATGGCTTTAACCTTGATTGGTTAAATCCCATTATCAAAGATGAAAAACACTTGAAAATAACAGGGATTGCCCAATGCGCACATACCTTGTAGCATTCAATGACAAAGCAAGCAAAGGAAAATTCAGAAACTATTTTATTTGGCTGAATGGGCCACGGCCGCTGAAATGAGGGAGCCGAGGCATCAATATTCTGCCTTGTAATGGCATCCCTAAAAATGCAAAGGGAACCCTGGGAACAGATGTTCACCTTTCGTGACTAGTCCAAAATGCACACAAAATATTCAATTAAATGACAATAAGTTCCGAAAGCCTACTGG
>PRKT01000008.1:4054279-4087156 GCA_003671525.1 Saccostrea glomerata
ACCCCGTCTATCTTTCATAAATAGAAACTCCATGTTGTTTGAATATTAATATCCGTTAATGTTTTAAAATACCTCAATGTTGTTTTTCTGACCTGTGACAGAATGGTGCGAGATAATGCAAATTTCAAACATCTTCATCGGCCAATGACAGAAAAGTTGTAAAATTCCTGTCAGGGTTATGAACTTCTAATCACTAAAAGGTGTTTGTCTTGACACAGAGCCAAGGTTATTCTGTTACGATCAAGGTCACTGACAGAAGAAATATTTTCTGTACTAAGGTATGAATTAGTAAATGAAAATCATTGGAGGCTCTTACTTGAAACATAGATTACTTATGATTGGAGGTTTTGTCATGACCCTGATCAAATGTCTTTCTGGCAAATCAAGGTCACTGACGAAGAAAAGAAATGTTTAAGCATAAATTTATAATCAAAATTTACTGGAGGCTCATGCTGGGAAGAAAGGTTGTTGACATAAGAAAGTACAGTGACCTAGACCCAAGGTCTGTACTTCCTGTCCACAGCTCCAACGGAAGACCTTCTCGTTGCTTTGCAACGAGCTCGGCTCTATTCTTTTTATTCTTTTTTTTTCCTTTTCCTAGACGCCAACTTTGAGGCCTCATATTTCACTCATTTCTCAATGGATTTTGCTCATATTTTCAGAGTTTATAGACGTTACTAAATTCTATCTGAATGCTATCTAAAATCTCAAAAAGACACTTCCGGTTTTGAGTTATATCCCTTTAAACGAAAATTTATAGGCTTTCGTTTCCAGACAAAGGCTCAGAGACGGCTAAAGCTGGAGCAGAAATTTTAACTGATTTTAGATAATACAAGGATTGAAGTTGTGCATGGCGATTTTTTTTTTCGATTTCTCTATTCAAAATGGTGCTATATAGGGGTCAAAAATTAGAACGCCTAAAAGAGCGAAAATTTACACATATTTTGCTTTTTATCTTCTAAACTAAAAATATTTTGTTAAAACATATAGAACATAATTTGTGCAGAATTACAAGATCTTTCAAATGATATCTCGGAAAAAGGGCTGACCCCTACATTAAGGGATCTAGAGGGGCCAAAAGTTTTTTCCAGATATCTCAAAAAGTATTGAGAATTTGTAATACATCCAAGAAGCAAAGTTGTTCAAAATGTTTAGCTCAATCTATTGAAATCGTCAAAATGCGTCCGGCGACGTCACTTCCGGTCAAACCGGAAGTAGTCAGAAAATGCATATTTTTGCCAAGTTTTTGGGTAATATATGTCACTGGAAGCATAAAACTTAATTTTCCGTCCATCGACATCACATCCGGTCAAACCGGAAGTAGCCAAAAATAGTTTATTTTTCAAAGTTTTGATGCAAAATTGAAATTATAAAGTGACTGGAGACGACTAAGCTCGTTGCTTTCTTTTGTTGACGTCACTTCCGGTCAAAACAGGACGGAAGACCTACTCGTTGCTTTGCAACGAGCTTTGCTCTAGTTTAACTTTGGGGGGGGGATATGCTTTCAAATAAACATGAGTATGGAAAACACCAAAAGAATTCAAGTTAAAAATGTATCCTTAAATCTAAAGGTTATAAATCAAAGAAGCCAAAGAGTATCCTAAACACAAAAGGCAACGAAAATATGTATGCAAAGATTTTGAGAGAGAGAGAGAAAGAAAGTCAGGTTGAGTATAACTAATGCTGACTATTGATATAGATGGAAAATCGTTTCTATACTCACTTAGTTTTGATTCTTTTGATCCATTTGATACATCAATCAAAGCCAACAATGCCGCTAAAACCCAAATTAAAAGTGTTTTCGTCTCCATGGTTTCTGAAATATTGAAAAAAGAAAAGTAATTGATGTTTACTGCGTCAAATCAAACAAATTGAAACTAATAATAGATCATTTTGTTATGATATTTGTTTGCATTTTCTTCCTCAAAATATACGTTTTTAATTTCATGTACCATGGTAATGCACGTTTGAATTCCCTAACAGGGCATTAAGATTGCTATATGATATCTGAAGACCTTTGAGGGTTTTCCGTAATTGAAATTCCAAAGGATATTTATCTCAGTATGGATCAAATAACTTTTGGATAATTTTTTTTTATGAAATATGCTTTTTTCTTAGGGATAACAATGATAGTACTCACATTGGTTCAATAATATCAGTAATTATACTGGCCGACAGATATATATGTACATGAATATAGTCTTTGAGAGTAACGGGTTAATAACTGTCCTTTAATTGGAGATTTCAATTTATATAGGATTCAATTCATGTAATTGGTGAGGAAAATAAACCCAAAAAAAACACACCATGCGTCTTAATTAATTATATTAGGTAATATAATGTTTCCATGTTTTATATGCGCTCTTCTGGTATGGAAACATTGAGTAAATATGTCCGTATTTTTCCGTTCGGGTCTTGGGAAGATTTGTTTGTTTGTATGTTGTGTTTAAACAAAAAGTAAAATTTACAGTAAATATCAAAACTTTGAACAGATCCAATAATACATATCTCTTTATTGGACCATAATAAATCTATTTTAAAAAAGACGTTCATCTTAGAACTTGGTTGTTAGACTACCTTGACATCTTTTTCTAGTAATATATCCAAATATGAAACAAATGTGTCAGACTCTATGTCATCTTCTATCTCACGCTCACCGGGATATATCGTATCGACATTATTAGAATGGAAATAACCTTTGTTGATTGACAATACGTCGTCAATATATCTAAATGTCGAATTGAAGGTTTCCTTCTATCATGCGTCAGATTTTGAGAAAATTCTGCTTTATGAATGAATACAATTTATAAGAATAGTGCCACGGTCTGCTGAAATCTTTTAAATGGCCTCGATATCAATTCTTTGGCATATCAATTATTTGTAAAGAATACATTTTCATCATATGTATCCTCCCCTATCAAAATCGTAATGAAAGGAAAATAAAAGCGTTGCAACTTTGAAAAATCGTTGAGCAAAATAATCATACGTATAGTTTATAAACAAGAGAATGAAAAGCATAAAATATGGCAACAAGGAAAAATAAAAAGCACCATGTCGACAGAATCCATAAATCTTTGAGTGCTAAAAAGAAGACCGTGAGATAGTGGTGCTATTAAATCAGGGGATTAAAGATCACTTCCTGCTAAGTCTCTTCATTATACCAAGGAATCCACACGACCAAGGCAGACATACTCTCAGATTTATGACAGCTTAAATTTGTTAAGGATAATAAACGATCATATTATGACTAGAAACTCACAATGACATATCCTGTCTTGCACTTTGTATTTATTTTATTCAGAAACTTAGACTCCAAAGTGATCAAATTTTAGGTTATTTTATATTTTTAACTTCAATTATATTTTTTTCAGTTCAATGTGATAAAATGTTTTATTTCTAAAACTACACTATATCGTCTGCTTGAATTATTTTCAAATAATTCTGAACCTTTTCTGAAGTTTTATCTGTTTGGAGGCAGGTATTGCTAAAACTCTAGTTTATCTTGTCCACGATTCTTTCGAAACCCTGCTTCAGCTAACGGGACCTAAGCCATAAAGATATTATCAATCAAAAATATTCATTTTAAAGGATTAAAGAAATTTCACTATACGACACAGCAGAATCGGACACATCTGCTTTACATTTGAAAGTTTTACTAAGGGAAGACAATGAGAGAAACTAACAATGAGCATTTATAATAGACATTATGACTTCAACTATTCTGCACTAGCATAAGTTCTTTTTTGCTACCAGTAGATCTGTTGTGCAAGAGCTAGCATTTAGTAAGAACAATAAAGAGATGCAATTAAGAAAAAATAATGCTACAAGGACATCAAAGGAAACATATGGAGATAACGAACATTATTCAAGATCAAATGTCCATAAAACAATATAAAACAGGAGCAGAGCAAACACGGACATCCAAATCATCAGAGGTGGGATCAGGTGAAATCGCGTTAAAAGACAAAATTTCGAAAATTTGTGGTCGATACATTTCTTTATAACGTAGATATGATGTCAAATGTTGAAATAAAACGTTTTTTCATACAATATTATTTTCATACTGAATAGGTTGTTTTTCACTTACTAGATTATGACAAGGGGTACATAACACGGTGGCCAATTAACATGGGAAACCCACTCCTTCGTGGTACCTGTACGTTCCTCTGTTTTTTCGCTTCCAACAATTTGTATTGGGCATTTTTTAAGCTTGATTACCATTCATTGTCTTTATGCAGAAGAGTAATATAAAGGCTTGACCCAAAAGCTGTTCTTGAATTAAGTTAAATAAAACTCTAAATATTTCAAATATTTTATGCTTAAAAAACGCCATGGCTGTATTTGACAGGTTCAACGTAAAAATTAAGTACCCCATTTCTTAATTCTGAATAAATGTTTTTATCATACCTTGAAATTGTCTTACTTTAAGCTTAAGCTATTTAACAGTAAGTGCTATTTTTCTGCATGTCGTTAATAATAAGCTACTATTGAAACCACAAAATAATCCTTAAATGTGAGAATAAATAAGGTTTGATGTTGTGCGACCACAGATATTGGATTCCAAAATTCTCTACTCAATTAAAATCGCATCAACGCCTAACATCTAAGAGCTATCCTCCGAAGGACAATCTCAGCTCATCATATTTATTTTATCCGTGTAAATCTATATTATTAATCAACGCTGTAGTACCTCATCTGAGGCTTGTACAGGGATACACACAAAAACGGTCTCATTTCAAAGGCAGCTAATGTTCTTAGTAGGACCACTAGCACAAACGCAATCTCAATTTCACATCAGGATATTGGCTACCTTTAGAACAACATGCGGAAATAAAGCCAAGAAAATTCGAATTCATCAAAGAATATTTAATCCCTTTCTAGTATAAATCGCTGTAAATAAGATTTGATTTCTTTTAAGTCTTTATGTAGGAAGAAATTATCTCGATTGTTAATAATTAAGATGTTGATCGACGAGATCTTAAGAACAATAAAACTGTTTGATATCGATGCATCGTACACTGTAGGTAGTGTGTATGGGTACATCAGGCACTGTAACAAGTATGTCTAGCATGTCTAGCGCCGTGAAACCCTACAGTCTGAAGCTCCAAACATTAATGGAAATGCAAAATTTACTCGCACGAGTTGATCTTTTCAAACACTAAAAAGAAAATACAAATTCTGCTTTCTGTTTCCTCAGATAAGTATAAAATTAGCAGAAACGATGGTTATTGCGTTATATTTTAATCTGTCTTCAAAACAATTAGTGGGTTCCAAGAGGTATAAGAAGATATCAACGATTTAACCTTCAACCCCTCTTATCAGTGTTAACTTCGTCCAGTCATTTTTTGGCATTGAACATGTTGAAAGGACAAAATTATCATGCTTATTAATATAAGCAATCAAAATAGAATACCTTTAAAAACATGCAAACTCATTATGGTAAAAGAACAAGAATATGACATTCAAAGAAGTTATTGGTGGAGGATAACTTTATAGAATTTAAAGTTTGGACTTAAAATATTCCCTTGGTTTGTCATTTTGATAACACACATCAGCTTTAGAGCAAATAATGTAGTGGAAATAATCAATGACCAGAAATATACCATATTTATTTTGAAACACGAGCATGGATTACAATCCGATGGACGAAATACTTAGAAGTGTTTAGCCGTGACAAATCGCGAATTAGCAGAGCATCAAAATTAATTATTGGTGATAAATTCCGGTTCATTCCGTAGGCACGCTCTCTTGTGACCCAGGAAAGATTGACGTCCAAGTCTTGCGTACACGAATAAATTGCTTGCAGAATAAATATTGATACACCTAATGGTATTCTTAATGTTTGAAAATTATTTACACGCCTTTCTCTATATTGAGTGATTAAACAAGCATTAAGACAATGGTAACTCAGGCTGGTTATAAATATCAGTTATATTACATCAACGATGGTTGTACATAAAGGTGTCCTTCTTGGTCACTGTTTGCAAAATAGCCTGCATAGCAAAGCAACTGTTTCTCGGCTACGTTCTGTCCGTCCATCTGTCACAATTCATCTGGAGAAATGTTAGCTATTTGTTTATTGGTTTCCATTGCTTCACATGAATGTTTTCAAAAATAATTGGGCCACTGATCCCATGATATTGAACTTGACCTTTAACCTGCTTTCAATATAGTTTATTTCAATGTAAAATAAAATTCTAAATTAAGATTTTAAGACAGTCGCACAAGATTTACATGCATATTAGGCCTCAGGCGTCAGACACTAAGACAGAAGCGCGAGATTTACACGCAAATTAGATCCTGACCTATTTTTTGGCGAAATTTACAAACCGGTAGAATGATCAAGAAATCAACTCTAATAACTTTCAAAGAGTGATCACAGAGAAAAGAAATAGATATGGAAATATTATAGTTCTAATTTTTTTTTGTTGAAAAAATACCTACGTCGCATTTGCTCTGATTCTAACGTACTTATCAGTGATTGGCAAAACAATTAAGTGATATCTTCTAAATTTGGAGAGGTTATTCTCTGTGATTATAAACATAAAAATAATTATCTTTATGTTATGTAAATTTTTAACACCAGAAATAGATATATTTTTGAAAGATTCTGATAGATATTAAACGTTTGAAATATTACTAGAATAAGAAACATTTAATTTGATTTTGTTCACCGCTGAGAGGCAAGAATGTTACGATAGTCGGAATAACTTTTTTTTAACTCTCATTTAAATAGTTCTATAAAACCTCTCACAAGCTTTCAATTCATACGAGGGGTGATCAAAAATTTCGCGAACTAATTGAATAACTTCCTTAAAAAAAATATTTGGTTTCAATGTTGATTATATTTTAAATTAATCATCTCCGATTTTAATGCACATCAACCACCGTTCTGCACATGCGTGAATTACGTGTTTTGGCGGTCAAGTGACCCCCTCCGTAGCGTTCTGTCACAAAAGTTGAAAGATTATTCCGAGTTTTATATTTCTTTTCATTTGAGTTAATATTTATGACAAGAACACTTCATATGTCAGAAATGGTCAAATCTAGGCAACAGAATGGGTGAATAAGAAAATCCTTTCCAAAAATAAGCATGACCATTAATACACAAATCTTCTGTCTCGGGAGAGACCTTTACTCAAGGTGGATAGAGAATTGGTGCCTCCTTTTTATAATATCTAATATGTTTAAAATCTAAAGTAAACGATTTCTTAGGTATTTAGTAATTATATTATTGTTGAAATGTTCAATTTTTTTTCAAAGTGTAAACTGGAGGTCTTTGATAGCAAATTGCTTAATTAAAAACACATATCTTTTCAAACTTGCTTTTACTGGGCAAGATGACAAGTATTATTTTTAACCATCTGCTTTCCTTCACTAAAACGATCAATCAAATCATTAATTCAATTTATAGGAACTCATTTACCTTAATAAACTGTGTACAAATTATTATATGATACTGCAGAGGGATTTTTAAATTTTTCGTCACAAGTGACCTACATAGTAGCGTCATTTTCACATTGTGACGTCACAAACAAGGAGAAAAATTATTCAGCATATGCTATATATATATCTTGTGTATGGCAATGTGTGTATCGAATTTCATTCTAATCTGAAATGTGGTTTTGTAGTTATAGAGATAGTTCGCGAACTTTTTGACCACCCCTCGTAATCTTAACTGATGCAATTTTACTTCTTTAATCATTTTTGTCTCCCTATTGATTAGGTATTTTAAAGCATACTACTGGAAAATCACATATTTTGTGGGGTCTTATTTATGAGGTTTGAGGAAAAAATATTGGTTTGCAGGGATTTGATTTGTAGTTGAAAAATGTTTAGTAGAAATGCATATGAAATATTACATTTCATGGTGGTGATAAATAAGTGGGTCTCTCCTTACCCCAAAAACACCAAAAACTTAACCCCCACGAAAATGAGTGATTTCACAGTATAAGTAAGAACAATTTCTACAACAAGACAGGATATTTACAAACAAGTTGACAAAATAAGGATAGAACAGTCTCGTTTAAAGTCAACAAAATCGAAAAAATGACCTTGTAACTGCATACGTTTACAGATAGCTGTCAACATAGTCGATAAAATGTAATTGTCACTGAATACAATGAATCATCAAGTCGATCTTTCAAAAATATTAAGAAATGTTTTTTTTCAAATTGTTTCGCCATCATTTTCTAGCTGTTTTCGTTCTGATTATTCCTATCATGACAAGGAGCAAGTTTTACAGAAGATGTTTTGTCTCCATGACACCTGTTTCCACTTCTGATGTTAATATTTAGAGATTCTATTATGTCCATTTCCAAATTTATTGTTTAAATGGACTAAGATTGTTGTTCGTCATACGGGGTGGGTTTATATCTCTCAATTTATTCGATACGTAAGAACATTCTATACGTATGAAGAATTTTCAAAAAAAAGTAAGTTACTGACGAACATGCTGCTTAAACTAAAATATCAGTAGTCATCATTCCGTAAGTTCAATGGTCGATACAATGACTTTTTTTAGCAAATACAATTTATTATTAAATTAAATGCTTACTGACGTTTTTCATACTTATTGCTGGGCCATTGTCGACGAATTTTTCGGTTATTTCCTAATCATGTTAAAGAGCACACGGCGGGTGTGAACGGTCGGCTAGGGATGCTCACTCCTCCATGGTACCTGATCCCACCTCTGATGTTTTGGAGGTCCGTTTTTGCTTTGCTCCTATTTTGTATTTTTTAATGGAATTTTGAGGTTGAATGAAACATATGGTGATAACGAATGGTATGCAAGCTCAAAAGTCCATAAACAATATAAAATAAATGCACCTCCAGAACATCGGAGGTGGGATCAGGTGCCATGGAGGAGTGGGCACCTCCTGTCGAACGCTCACACTTTCTGTGTGTTCCTTGTCATGATCGAGAAATAATGGAAAAACCCTTCGTCAAATAAGTGTGCAAATAATGGACTAAAAATCAGAACGGAAAACGTCATTCAGCATTTGGCTCTTTGCTGCTGACAAGTTTATTGTATCGACCATAAAACTTACAAAATGAAAATTTTATCCGATACTGCTGATTTTTTTGTATGATCAACTTTTATGTCAATTATTTACCTCGTTTTAGAAATTGTACATACTTAGAGCATGCTCGTACGCATCGAATCAACTGAGAGATATAAACTCTCTATGCAGGTGATGGAGGTATATTGCTGCATAAGTAAGGGAAGTTGACGAATGAAAAGTTAAGATTGAAAGTTAAAGCCATCACGTTTATCATAGAGCTTGGTTCTTCGATTACCATTAACATCTTTTTCTAGTAAAATATCCAAATATGAAACAGATGTGTCAAACGTTGTGGTGTCATTTATCTCAAGATCACCAGGATATATCGTATGGAATGGAAATAAGCATTTTTAACTGAAATACGTCGTCGATATATCTAAACACGAAATTAAGGCCACAGCAAGTGTTTTCTTCTTTTCACATATAAAATTTTGGACAAATTTTGCTTCATATGAATACAAAAATAGGTCTACGTATAACGGGGCGCAATTGGAACACATGGGAATTCCAGAAGATTGTTGGAAGACCTTGTCTACAAAAACATAATAGATATTGTCAATTAGAAGCACAAGCATTCTTATGATGTCAACTTCAGAGTTCTTTTGTGAACAATCCTAATGTTTTTCAACAAAATAATTTTGCTAAATACCAATGAAAAGGTAAATAAATTTACGAGTTCGGTTTTTACTGAAAAGCAGCTGGCAATGATAACAAAAGGCCTGGAATTTTTTGTTCATGAAAATTTAAGTAATAAAGCATGTAAGTAAAAAGAATATTCATAGAGGTTATTGAAGGAGGAAATCTGTTTGTTGTTTTGTATATATTCAGAAACCACCACTTGCCTGTATAGGGCTTAGGATTTAGACTTGTACATTGCACTTTTAGCCTTTGAGAAGTGAGGGAAGCTTTTCGTTTCCCGTTCTACGAAATGATACCTCGGTTTATCTCAATACTTTCTCATCCGAAGGACGGACTCTCCGTCCCACGGTGGGAATCAAACCCAGTAGGTAGGGATCAACTTCTTACTCCGCGACGCTCGATCATATACGTTCTACAACTGTGCAAGTTCGATGAAATTACTACCTCACAATGCAGTATCTTCTACCATGCCATTGAAGTTCATTTTGTCTCTTTACAAAGGAACTCAAAGTTAATGTACTTTTGACTGCTTTTTTCCTTATGATTTCATTATTTACAAATGCCAGCAACTAAAATAAAATGTTCCATAGATAATCGATCATAAATTAATTGAAGGATTTTCAGCCTAAATTAAATTCACTTATTATGTCTTTGTTTTCATCTGATAGTGCATCACAAAATACACATCGCCCACGTATTTCTGAAAGAATGCAAGCGCCTCTTCCTCCGAACGCTCTTCAGAGAATTGCTAACCCAATGAATGCTACACCGAATATATCTAGATAAAATAGCCACATATACTGTTTTTCATCGATATAAAAACAGAATTGGAGTAACCGGTCTCATGTCCTTTTTGGTGTGAATTTAGCTCATACAATGAAATTTTTAGGTGTCTCTTTGCTTCATATCAATTTCTAAAAATATGATTCTGATATACTCATTGGAAGGCTTTCTATTCTCAAACATATCAAATTGAAGAATTATTCTAAAAGAGTAATTGGATATTAGCTTTTCTCCTTGATAGATGTGTGCATTAGCTTGAAGTCAGGTTTTCCGATAATAATTAATATTTTTTTCTGTGATTTTTTTTTTTAATCCTTAAAATTAATTTTGATTAACTTTTTGATGAAGTAACCGAATATTAAATGAATGATTATCAATGAATTTTAAATTAAGATGAATTTTACATTTCTTCTCACTTCGAATTTCAATCTCGTTAAGTAACTGTCAAAAACAGATATTCTTCTTTAGCTTTGGTTTGTAAAAGCATGTTTATACATGTATTTTATTCTCAGCATTCAAGAGATTGGCGAACACAGTTTGCAAAATGCTTTTCTTTTCGAAGTAAAACAAAAACAAAACAAAATATTTTAAGGTTTTTAAATCTAGTGTTTATAGTAATTTGTGACTGGTCGGCAGAGGATGATGACTTCTCCATGGCACCTGATCCCACCTCTGATGTTTAAGAGGTCCTTGTTTACGCAGATCTCTGGAATACTGTTCGTTATCTCCATATGTTTCATTTTACAAGAGGAATTAGAACTCGGGTAATAAAAGTACGGGCAGAAATTTCATCTGCTCATTGAATAGTTAACGCTTATTACTTCCAAAACAATTTACGACAAACAACAGTATTTGAATAATGATTTTGTCAAGATAAACGTTTACGCATACGTTCAGAAAAAAAACCTTCATAGGAAATTAAGCAAAGGCACACCAAATTGAAATCACAAATGATAATTGAAATATTGATAATTGAGATAATTTTTTCCCTTTCCCATTGCGTCATTTGTAACACTGTAGGCATTTTGCTCTACTCTTTATCTGCTGTTGACAAAACAATTTCCATCAAATCAAATCTTATTTGTGACGAGATGAACTGGATTTCTGACAGCTAACTAACAAATTTGTATGACAAACGAGATGGCCTTAGTTTTTTCATCGCCAACTTTTCAAATTTATATCTTAAGGTCAAGATCTAGTAAATGAAAGGTGCCTACAGATTTATCAAATTTGAGAAATAAATTCCTTTATTGATGCTTTACAACTTTAGCTTGGTCAAATAAGGTGTTTCGGGGCATAATTTGTAGGTAAACAAGATGAAAAACTGTATTTTAAACTGTAATTTTCAATGAAAAATTAAGAAAACCGTTCATGAGTATGGGAGTTTTCTACATATTCGACAAAGGAAATGTATCCAGATTGCCTACAGTCTCTCAGAAAACGGTAATTAGTATGTTCATGGCCTCTCCTTTAAATCAATATAGAATTTAATATAGGTATCCGGTTTACTTTTCATATGATTTCAAATTGAATGTCATAAAAATACCCTATTTTCTACATAATTCTGCTAAAGCCATAAAGTACGGGAAAAAGAAAGTTGAAATTGACTATGACGTCATAATGGATCTAGCACCAAAAAATTAGTCTAAAGTTATTTACTAGATCTTGACCTTAATATTCAAGTATCAATTGCTTCTGGTATTTTTGTTTTCTAATTTTATTCGATTCCGAAGAACTTTCTCTTAGCTTGATAGATTTTAAAAGCGAGGCATGCTTCTAACCAATTAGTTGGTTTTACAGGGATTTGAACAATCTCGTTAAGAGAGGGTACTTCGTAAATACTTTCTTAGCAAATATGACCTTCCAATTGGGGGTATTTTGGCTGTCTTGTATTTACCAATTGCTAAGCCTTTGTTTTAATCCTAAATTTGACTATGTAAACTTCCATCTACATGATCAAACTTGGGGCTGACGGTGGATTTGGCCGCTTAACAGGGAATACTTATTACTCTCAGACCCTGATCCCAACTCTGTACGTCCAGGGATCCTCGTTTTATGCCCTCATCATATATTTGTATTGTTAATATTTTTTGAGATTGACTGTTGATCGTTATCTTGACTTTTTAGGTGTATATGTTCAGTAAATGATCCAAATCTCAAGAATCTTCAGATTAACTGGGTTTTTTTATTTATCACTTCTTTTCTCTTAAGTTAAGGACTGGGTGCGGCGATGTGATTATATCCAAGAAATGTTCACTTCAAAAGGATTATATGTTTATGTTGAATCAATTATTTATCCAACTAATACATGTATTATCTTTTTCAAGATGTTTTGTAACGAATAATGCTAATGCTCCACGATAATAATAACGTTTCTAGAACTTATGATTTGTTAAATATTTTCTATGGAGTGATATTTTCATCGATATATAGCATCATACCTAACTGATGTTCCTGATTACTGTTTTGCGTGACATCTTAATTACACAGGTGAATAAGAAACATTATATTTTTCCAGAGTTACTAATACTGTGTATCGGAATGCAATTATTAAGTTTATAGTCATTTAAGGACAAACGATACCTTCCTAAATAATATATAATTTTTTGCAAGATGTTGTAGCTGAAGTAATGCTACCTTTTTGAAGTAACTAATATAGAATTTGGGAACCTTGGCATTTGTGCAGGAAACAAGAGCTAGATGATGTTGCTTATACGATCCTTTTGAATAACTTAAATTGCCAAATCAAAAATTTTAGCGCTGTAAATTTCTTAAGACAATCAGAAAAAAGTTAAGAAATCTCAGGGTTTTCATAATTTTCAAATATTTTTAAAATATATATTACGTAGTTAACTAGGACTTGTAGCTAATTTAGTGAATTGGGAGTTATCAGATTCGTTAAGTAGTTGGTTATGTAAATTATTTTTTATCAAGTTAATTGCATGATCAGATTCGTTAACTTGGACTTGTATCTATTAAGTTAATTGTGTTATCAGATTCGTTAACTTGGACTTGTATCTGTTAAGTTAATTGTCATCAGATTCTTTAACTTAGACTTGTAGCTACAAAGTAAATTGTGTCATCAGATTGTTTAACTTGGATTTGTATCTGTTTAGTTAATTGTGTTATCAGATTCGTTAACTTGGACGTGTATCTCTTTAGTTAATTGTTATCAGATTCGTTAACTTAGACTTGTACCTGTTAAGTTAATTGTGTCATCAGATTCTTTATAACTTAGACTTGTATCAGTTAAGTTAATTGTGTCATCAGATTCTTTAACTTGTAGCTGATTTGTTAATTGTGTTATCATATTCATTTCCTAGGACGTGTAGCTGATTTAATATATAATGTATTCGTCAAATAGGATTAGAATTCGAAGCATATTACTAGTACTGAATAAGAAAATGGTGGATTCGTTAACTAGGTTTATATAGCTTAAATATTAATTTATGTGAAATAAAAAAGATCCGAACTATGAAAGAATGAAATATTTATACAAGTAATTAATTAATAAACTGAAGAGTCCAATATGGTAAAAATAAAGATGTCTTCCCAGTAATTTCTTGGAAGTTGAAATTTTTTTGTCAGCGAGGCCTTCGTTCGTCTGAATAATACAACTATTAGAACATATCATTATCAAATGTTGTAACAGAAACTTGTTTTACCTGGTCAGACTACATAAACTAATTTAAAATTATTATAGAAAAACGGTTCAAGATTACTATCTGTCGTTACATATTTTATGTGCCAATAAATATTACATAATTTAATGTAAATTACACATGTTTGCGACATTCAATCTATGAAATATAATAATAATAAGTAGATCTTAGAAATAATTGTAATGAATTTGAAAGGGTAGTCATCTAGCTGTTTCATTCAAAGAACATGTATTGACGGTCAAGACTGAACATTGTAATGACGAATGTTTGATACTGACAATGGGAAACAAATCACTTTATCTGTTAATATCTATTTGAACATATTTGAATAGATGATCAAGTGACTATATTCTGCAAACCTTCAAGCATTATTATATAAGGTTATGATATTATTTATGACGATGATAAGTTTACAATTCCACATCCCAAATTTCAAATTGATAGAAACGGTCAAGAAATTGAATTACATGACGCGAAGACTACCAGTGGAGTTCCCTTGGACAAACAAGACTTGACTCCGAGAGATTGGGGGGAAAAGGCCCGTAGTCTGCACAATTATAAGCTTCAACTGTCATAACATAACTATATATAACATTTAAACCACCGCATCAGTGAAATTTACTTTCTTTAATCAGTCAGATTTTTAGTATAACGTAGCGATGCTTTTTGTTAAACCAAATACCAAAGTAATATGTAGGTGTATAGTTTTAATAATTTTTTTAAAGAAAAAGTTTCATTGAAAAATATAAATATCCTCTTTAAGATTATCTATTTATCAGACAATTGTGAGATACATGAGAAATCAGACACACCGATTGTGAGTACTTGAATAGTTTTCTGATATTAGAATCACTCTGCAATTAATTCTGTTTTCGATGACATCCTATTTAGGACTGTTGTTTTATCTTAATGTGTATACGTGACCAATAAATATGAAAAAGATATTATTTTTATCTTAATATAATGACAGAAAAGGGTATTCTAATTGTATATTCCGATTTGTATTTCGGAAGCTCTGTCTGATGTAAAAAGATAAAATAAACTGTTCTTTTATTTTATTTTTCCAAATTATGAAATGCTTGTTCTTTTAACTACTTTGTCAGTTTGTAGTGTGTATATTTGCTAAGACCTTGGGTAATATTTTTGTTAAAGAAAATTCAAAGAAAAGAGACAAGGAAATGCTAATTTAAAGATTAAAAAATTCTACTCACTTTGAGTGATGGTGTCCGAAACAGTCCAAAGGCCAAACAACTGTCTTCGTCTACAATTTGGTTTTCAATAAATAGCGCGAGACTGAAAATGATTGGACGCCAGACAATTTACCGTGACGTCGATCAAGGCTCTCCGCACACTGTGTCAATCAGGATCTTGTTTCAACACTACAGAAAACGCGTACGATGAAAACGTTTTGATGACGTCGTTAGCGTCTACATATATCCTTAATTGTAAAGTCCGGTCGGACGATCGGAAGGTATACGACTTTTGACAAGACTCCCGATCTTTATGAAGTAGATTAATTTTTGATTTGGTAAACCATTTTCTGATAACCGTGCTACAGTCAGACTTTGGAGGGTAAATTCGAATCATTGATTCTCCCCCTTCTTTCAGTAGAAAGTGTACCTCATATATTAATGACTTATTGTTCAGATGAGCATTGATTTTTCATTAATTGTATCGGAGCCTATGAAAGTGTTTCACACTGAATTCACATAACGCGTAATGACAGTTTAAGAAGTCAAAAAAGCATAATATCGATTCCTGAAAATTGTCACGGATAAATTGCATAGCTTTACACAAAACAAGTTAGCGAGCGAAATTCCTGCATTATGTGCGAGTCAAACAATTATGGTATAGTGATTAACTGGAAATTTTCAAATGAATAATTTCATTCACTTCAAATCTGAAAAGCATGTAATTGTGTCAGTTGTACCTCGTCGAGAGTAGAAAGGTTCCATCAAGTCCTTATTTTGGCCATACATAGAAGAGTTAAAAGCATCCTTTGAGTTTCATAAAAAGCAATCCCAACCCGCTGTATGATATATCAATATTCTATCATACCAAAGTGTTAAATTGTAACAATTTTGAATCATCTGATTTTATTAACCCATATATAAGACATATTAATATTAGATCATGCAAGTAATAAGTATAATTCAGATAACTATCAACTAATTATACACATTTTACTACTGATTTCTCGGAGGTCCGTGTTTGCTCTGCTCCTATTTTTAAAAAAATTGTTTTATGGACATTTGATCTTCGTTATCTCCATATGTTTCATTTTGATAGAATTATAAAATTAATAGAATTTTAACATAATAAATGTATCATTTTCCAAATTCCTACCATTTTGAAACAAATTGAAATATAAAAATATAACCCAAACTAGGAGAAAAAAGAACGGGAAAATAGGAACTCTTAACCATTTCTGGTCCCAGATTGCTTACATTGTTATTATCTGCTAGAATTCAAATATAAAGAAAATGTTGCAGTTCCTACATTGTTTTCCGCAAAAAAGCTCCTGATTAAAAAAACAGGGTAAAATGATATACGATAAAATGTTTAATACTCAATGTAAATGGTTTGATTGGCGACTCGATAGGCTGTATATGGTGATAAGGCATATATATTGGTCGACCACAAAATTTATGAGACGACATTAATCAAAATTGTTGAAATATCAGTTTAAAAACAGAAATTCACCGTTTTTAACGAACAATACATTAATTATATTTAAATGTTGGTGCTCTAAGTTTAAATCTCAAACTAATGAGACATAACAGTTTTATTAAGTTACCTGACATTTATTGAGAGAGGAAAACTTTGCTATGACATGCTTTTGCTCACTAGTAGCAAAGATGTATCTAAGTCACTACCTTTAAGTTCCAGATGGAAACGACTAATATGACGCATGTGAAAGTCTTTTAAAATTCTAGTGAAATTCAAATTCAATAACGTTTAGAAATCCTCTTCTACGCTTTTGAATGTTCGATGAAATAATATATAAACTATAAAGAAAAGTTTATTTTAATACTAACAATGATATACATTCTTTATAAACAAAAACACGCTAAAATAAATTTCTGTAGTTAACTATTATAGCTTATTGTTGTTTACTTTAGTTCACTATAGTAATTGCTTTGATTCTTTAATTTACTTTGGGGCTTAACCCTAGAATATATGTCTTTTATTAGAATTTGGGCTTTATAACCTTTTTTAATTACACCTACATAATAAAAAAAATATGAAATGTATGAATGTACAAATATTATTTCTTTTAAAATACAAATAAGTTACATAAACGAGTTAGGGAAATGGAACTCAATGTATATAATAATTTGAATTATGTAGTAAATATTAAATACTGTAAAATCACATATTTTCGAGGGGTCAAATTTTCGTGGTGTGAGGAAAATATAATGATTAGTTAGGACTTGATTTCGTGGATGATTAATTGTTCAGCATTAATATATGTTAAAGTTTGCATTTCGTGGTGTCATAAATTCGTTGGTCTCTTCATACCTCGTAAACCACGAAAATAAAACCCCACGAAAATTTGTGATTTCACAATATTCTGTTTTGGATTAAATTAAGATATGCCTCTTAATAAATGTTCTTAAGCTGTTAGTTGTTCTTTAGTTTCGTTGCTGTTCTTTAGTTGCCTAGTTAGTCATGCACTTTCTATTTTTGTTGTCAAAATATTTTAGCCAAGTATTACGTCAAAAAAGACTACTCAGTCTCAAAAATTAAAAAAAGGAAGCATCTTGAGTATGGCAAGGAGATAATATGAAGAGGAATGCCCTTTAACGACCCCTTTGGTCCTGAGACTTCAATAGGCCGACAAATGAATTAACTCGGTTAGTATCTGTAATATTCTTAATCACAAAAGAAGTTTTTCTCGTGAATTTCTTACAAATATATATCGACCATTGCTTCTAAACGTTTTAATTACCATCAAGGGTCTTAACGGTCACCTAAGTATAATAAAACACTGTAAAAAAAACCCCACAGAAGTATAAAATAAACAAAATAAACTGATCGATGAACCTACGTTAACAAAGTGCAATAGAAAGAGGTTGTCAGAAGCAAATAATTTGTATAGTTCTCCATAATTAATCTTAAAGGATGGAGATATGTTTGCTTTCTGCTTTCACTATGTTCACTAAGGAAGCAAAGGACTTAGTTACAAATAGTAACGCGTCTCAATACATCTTGTATGTCCTGTCTTTGTCTTGATCTTCTATTACTGGATAAAGATACAGCAAAACTCGGTTAGTACGAACACGGATATTGCAAATTTACGGATAGAGCGAAGTCATCTTGGACCCCCAGCAATATAAATTTAATGAATTTCTTATACGGTTATAACGAATTACGGATATAGCGAAGTAATTTCATAGGTCCCAGTGACTTCGTTATAACCGAGTTTTGCTTTAACGTATTTTGGCTTTTTTCTACTTATTTATAATTCGTAGGTTTAAGTGATCCTTAAAACCTATGAACTTTTTTATATTATTAAAATGCTAGCATTTTTATATCAGGGAATATTTATTAACAACAGTTGAATAGCAAACGGAAGTAACTACTCCATGTAGAATTGTTTTTCACTCTAGATCGGAATAAAATATATGGAGATAACGAACAGTGTTCAAGCTCAAAAGCCCATGTAACAATACAAAATAGGAGTTAAATAAACATGGACCTACAAAGACAAAAGAAATTGGATCAGGTGCCATGGAGGAGTGAGCATTCCATGCCGACCGGTCAAACCCCAATTGTGCTTCTTGTCATGATTGGGAATAACAAAAAAATCCGTTGACAATCCAGCGTGTAAATAATAGTCTGACAATTAATATGAAAAACGTCAGTCAGTATTTGATTCAATGATAAATTACAGTTGCTGAAAAGTTCATTGTATCGACCAAAGAACTTTTGAAATGATGACTTAAACGAGACTGCTGATATTAGACATAGAGCATGCTCTTGCGTATCGAATAAACTGAGAGATGTAAAACCCGTATGCAAATGATGGAGGTTTATTGCTTCACAAGTAAGGAATGTTGAAGATTAAAAAGTTGAAATAATCACGTTCATCAAACAGTTTTGTTGCTAGATTACCATTAACGTCTTTTTCGAGTAAATTATCCAAGTATGAAAAAGATGTGTCAGACTTTGTTGTATTTTTATCACAAGCTCAACGGGATATATTGTATGTGAATTCGACTCAGCTTCATCGTAACACTAACCCTCCCAACCCAACGGACCATTAAATTTACAATTCTTTGAAAAAAACTCTTGTGCATTACTAGCTACTTCATGGGCACTTATTAAGATCGCGGAATATTAACTTGCAAGATTAAAAATATGCAGCTTACGTCATTTCTATCTGTTACAATCAAAACATTAAATGATAAACAATAAAATGGGTGAGTACAATTCGACGCGGCTGGCCGAGAAAACTAGTGATTGTCTTTAGCCTTTGCTGTCCATTATAACGTCATAATTAATTCAATGTCACTTTTCCCCGTACTTTACAGCTTTCATAAAATAAATTATTTTGAAATCCACAGAATTCAATTTAAAATCATGCCTAAATAATGTTAATTCAATTTATATATATTTTTTGTTATAAAGCTTAATGACAACTTGAATTAGAGAAATCTGTAGGCACCTTTCATTTACTTGATTAGAAGACCTTTACATTAATAAAGTTGACAAATCCAATACTATCTCTTGTAATGAAATTACAATGTGTATGTAACGTATTGTGATAATGTGAATATGTAACTATTTTGAAGGATTGCAAAAATCCTACAAAAAAATCTTCAGTTGCCAACAAAATAGTATAACATCCTGATGAAATGTGTCTAAGTCAAAGATGTACGTGTAGTAGATTGTGTGTACATTTTGTAATATATATCACGAAATGATGTGCATACCTTCTCTTAATTATTTGTAACTTATTCATGTGTATTTTTAATAGTTGGTGTTTGATTACAATTTTCTATCAAATATGATATGATAAATGTTAAGATTTTTAATCTGAAAGTAACCCCAAACAGTCATTTATTAATTGAATCCCGTGTAAGTGCAAAAAGTTCAAGAATATAAGTATCGGTTAATAACCTATTTCTCATTAGTTGGCGGCAAAAGGTATATATTTTAATCACTTTTTGTAATCATTTGGGTATGTTCTTCATCATATTAAAGATTGAAAACATTGTGACAGCGACTTCTGAAAAAAGATTACAATTGTTGGGTGGAAAATTTACTAAAAAATAGAGTTCATTTGCTTATTGTTTTTTTTTTATATGTGGAATTATCTTTTATGTAAATTGAATAAAAAAGAAATTATTTGTGAGAATTTTTTTATTAATTATTGATTAATATTGTTCAGTTAATAAAGTCTATAAACGACTATGTTTGAAGAAGTATTTTTGTGAATTTACATAGTCTCTTCTTGACAAGTACCCCTAAAAAAACTGAAAATGTGTAGTCGCAGTATTTAATTAGTATTCCAAGTTTCACAGGCTGTCCTACATTTAAAAATAAGGAAATATATCAGGAGATTTTAACTGATTGATAAGCAAGTACTAATTTATCATTTTGAAAAGTTTGAAAATGTTAACACAAAAACTTTTCGGACATAGGTTCTACCTTAAATAAAGTATTCACCTGTGGTTGTTAAGGGGTCCATGTTTGCTCTGCCACACATTGGTATTGTTTAATGGACTTTTGAGCCTGGATAATGTTTGTTATCTCCATATTTTCCACCAATTACTTAGGTTATGTTTATTATATAATCGGACTTGATCTTATGCCTTTTCCAATTACTTTTTTTTCTATTTTTAAATTGCTCAAATGCAAGAAGCAAACCACAGATCTATGTGAAAATGTTCAGACACGTCGATAATGTTATAAATCCAGTTCGCTTACATTTTTAATTGTTATAGCCGGACCATTCAATAATCAATTGCATTATAGCATATTTAACTGTTTAACAATTTTACAGACACCTGAAGTGTGGATAGTGTGATTGATTGATTGATTGTATATTGTTTTACGTCCCTCTCGAGAATTTTTCACTCATATGGAGACGTCGCCGTGTGCCGGTGAACTGCTTCCAAATTTAGACCTATACTCGGCACTCAGAGCCATTGAGCAGTGAGGGTTCTTTATCGTGCCAACGCCTACCGTGACACGGGACCTACGTTTTAAGGTCATATCCAAAAGACCCGTGACTTTCACTTTTATTGCTGAGCGCTTGGCGAAGGAACAGTCACTACCTATTTTTACGTCTTAGGTATGACAAGGCGCCGAGAACGAAAATCGAACCCGGGCCTCCCGATTACGAAGCGAACGCTCTACCACTAGGCTACCGTGACCGGTGTGGAAAGTGTGAGATTACACCCCCTCTAAACTTTATTTTTTTTGGAATAATAATGGCCGTCGAAGTGTTACATGCAACATCTGTCAATTTGTCCACCACTGTTATGTAGCAAAATTCTATATGAAGCTAATCGACATTATAATGGCCAAGTGTGAAAAGTTTTGTTGATTTACGGGAAACTTTCAATGACGTTTCTAGGGAGACTCGATATGTTAAGTTTTCACAACAGAGTTATCTCCCCCACTGTGTTGTTCGTGTCAAACTTGAAACCGTTAGACATACTGTCATATTCAAGTGGTGCTTGCACGAAAATTAAAAAGGGTTCTATATATTATTATACATTTTCATGGAGAATGTAAGACACGTTTTCTCTATGCAGGTTAGTAGTGGAATACTAAAACACTATCTTGAAAACTTAATACAGGTAGGTCAATTCAACACGCATAGTATTTCTACATAGCTAAATGTAACTGATTTTTTAAAAATCCCTTTAATAAACAAATAAATTAAAAAAAATGAGTAAATTATAGGACATCAAGCATCCAATTGTTTTTGGACACCTTGGGAACTATTGGCGGTCCGGGTTTTGTGCCCTCTTCACAGATTTGAAATGTTTTTCGAGATTTTTTTGGAGATCAAACACAGATCATTATTTTCACGTTCCTTTTTAACATGAAATGTAAACAGAGTTTTACTGCCGTATAGTTATGTATCATTCAGTATGTTTTAATTGCAGAACACAATAATACATCCTAGTCTTCAGATTTCTTTAAAAGACAATCGACAATTTTGGGATAAAAGTTCTGTTTATTATGAAGATGAAATTTGTGGACAAAACGAACGGTATTCGAGGTGGGATCAGGTGCCATTGAAGATTGAACATCCCCTGTCGACCGGTCACTCATGCATGGCATTGCTTTTAATATACATGTATAGTGAAAAAGGTGAACAGTGATCAATCGCATAAAATGTTAACAATACAAAGCTGTTGGCGGGGCATAAACAAGGATCGACCCTTGAAATTCCAGTGGTGAGATCAGGTTCCAAAGAGGAGTAAGCACTTCTTGTTGACATTTCACACCGTCGTGAGCCCTGTATAAAGATCAGGTAAACAGAACATTCCACATTGGAATTCAGCATAAAAACAAATGCTTATCGATTTGAATGAAACATGTCAGCCCAAATTCGACCCAGTAATAGGTTATGTTACCTTACAAGGTCATAATAACGTCAAATACTAGTAATTTAACAAAATGCCGGCTATAAGCGAGGATTGTGAAATTCAAAAACTTCTTTTGTACATTCTCTAATCATTAGTATTATTATTTATTTTGTACCTTGACCTTAATGTAGGGAGAGGGCTAAAATTGGCTGAGCCTGCAGCCTAATCCTATTCACATTAACATCAGTGAATAAAATATTGTTTAAAATGAAATTCAAGTCAACTCAGCTGTCCATAGCCTCGGTTTAAAATTGGAGAAGATCTTATTTGGTACACAAGGGATAACAAGTTCAAAATCATTCAAATTCAAATGATGTAAATTTACACAATTCCAGATGAAGTTTTTTAACGATTCGTTTGTAGCAATAATACTAGATTGTTAATTTTTCGTCTTTGAACAAAAATGGGGACACAAGTAAGAAATTTATGCAAAAATATATAGAAAAGAAACAGCTGATTATTTCTATTAGCCATGGAAGGGATAAATACATGCAAGTTACATTGCCAAATAGTGACCGCGTATTAAACTTTATAAGCCAATTTCGTGTACCCGGCTCGGCTTTGCATCGCCAAGTAAACAGATATTACAAACCAACTAAAGTCTACCACTCCGTACCGTATCTACAAGACATTGTTACTGATAAGTCCTGCGTGGCCGTTTTAAATTTAGTTTGGAGTAAGCAGGGGGACAATATACGTTTTTAAATCATCATGCTACCGACAAAAGAAAAATAACTCGAATAGAACACCAATAACTGCCTCGGTTGTAATGAAATATATATATATAGAGATGTCAAACAGTATTCAAGTTTAAAATTCCATTAACAATACAAGTATTAATTGAGCAGTAAAATATGGACCTCTAAAACATCGGCGGAGGTGGGATCAGGTTCCATGGAGGAGTGAGTATCGCCTGTATCACAGCCACCGTATGGTCCTTTTCAATAAGAAATGCAATTATCTTAATGTTAAGTCTTTTAAATATAAACAAATGACTTGCAATATTCAACAACGA
This sequence comes from Saccostrea glomerata, assembly GCA_003671525.1. Taxonomy (NCBI): domain Eukaryota; kingdom Metazoa; phylum Mollusca; class Bivalvia; order Ostreida; family Ostreidae; genus Saccostrea; species Saccostrea glomerata. The sequence goes on from PRKT01000008.1 coordinate 4,078,056, forward strand.
TATTGGTTCCGCATGTCATGTTGTTCTTTGATAAATTGTACAGGGCTTGGTAAGAATGTTTGATTAGGTTAAATCATAAAGAGATGCTACCAGAGATGTATACCTGTGAAGGGCTGCAAATTTAAACCTGTACCCGACATGAAGGCCCTTTGAGAAGTGAGGAATCTTCTTTGTGCCAGCACCTACCCGCGGGCTCGATCCCATCTTTTGGGTGTCCTTGGATTCTTTTCAGAAATGATCACAGTTTATTATTTTCAATATTTGTATCTTATTTTCAATTAACTATATATTTTCTTTGACCTTTAGAGCTGATTGTGTAAAGTTTGAATTAAGTTTGTTGCTTTAAAATGTTACAATATGTAAATATTTAAGGAATCACTGTCGAGTTAGTATATAGTATGCCAGGGCATCAACAAAAGTGGGAAACATGGGATAATTTGCATAACGGGCGAAGCGCCCGTTATGCATAAATTATCCCATGTTTCCCACTATTGTTGATGTCCATGGCATACTATACTAACTAGACAGTGATTCCTTATATTTCCATTTCATTGTGAAATAAAATTGTAAATTTAAACTTTAAAAATGCAGACATATATTTAAATTACGCGAGGGTTCCCATCCCAATTTCAATAGTCCTAGCCCACTGACGTCAGACACAACGGCAGCCGCACGAAATTTTCATGCATATTCGTCCGCCTTAGCGTCAGACTCAGAGACAGATGCGCACGAGATTTGCATGCATACTAGGCCTCCTTAGCTCCTGACCTATCGACCTGCCTAATTTACATTCCGGCAGAATTATAAGGAAATCAACTCCGCTAACTTTCAAAGGGTTATCATAGAGAAAAAATTTAGAAATGGAAATAATAAAGCATGCCCGAAGTACAATGTAAACTTAGGCAAATTTGAACAGCAAATCTTCTAATGTTGTCTGTGGAATAGAATGTAATCTGTGTGGACTTGTTTATGTCAGTGAAACCAAGGGATCACCTAATGAATATAAGGTCATCGATTTCAATAAATCAAGGGGGTCAGCAGTTTTTATACCAAAATTTTAATTTATCTGATCATTCTAATTTGTCAATGGAAGTTACAATTCTCGAAAAGATTTATCACCACACAAACAGTCTGTCACTGAGTACACTTTTCCGTAGACAACGAGAAGAATTTTGGATTAGAAAACTAGGTACAGCCTTTCCCTATGGATGTAATGACAATGTTGATAGTGTTGGAAATCTTTCCAGCCCACAGTGCATGCAGTGTAATAATGTAAATATGAGGGGACATTTACAATGATATAATAACATAACAACATCTCAATAACTTCCAACATTCAAAGAATTAAAATCCTTCACGGATATATCCGCCAACAAACAGCACACGTTTCCGTATAAATCGTTTTGTACGCCGATCATTCAAAAGGCTATATTTACATTCAGTGTAATTTTCTTTATGAAATCCATTAGAAATCCATGACGTTCATATCTCTATAACACACGCGAAACCTTGTCACAGCGCGATAGAATACACAGTAGGAACTATATGCATTTTCAATACTTTATGATCACCAAAATGTACAGTGTTTGACACAATTTAATAAAAAAAAAAATAAACCCTGATGAATTAACGAAAAAATACCACAAATGTACATTTACTTTTAGTTTTTCACTTTTTTTCCTCGCAATGTTCGTTTGCATTATTCAACTTTACGTCGTCACAAACGGCTCTTTCGTCGATTAAGCAAATCAGTTTTGTAGGGCGCTAAATTCACATTAAAGATTACCGAAATAACAATTATGTGGAGGAAAAATAAAAGAATGTAAATATAAGCATTGAATTCATATTTTGGGATGTCTTCGGTCCTATAACACACCTGGCCGTGCCGACAAATTATCATACCGCGCTAACGCGCGGTATTCAATTTGTCGGCACGGCCAGGTGTGTTATAGGACCGAAGACATCCCAAAATATGAATTCAATGCTTAAATGACAATGTAATATGTCTCTTAATTAAATTCGAATTTAGCATTTTATATCACAAGCTACAAATTTCCTATGGTATATCGTGGATATATTTATACTTCTCCTTGGAATTGTCCTTTTTGAAAACACCGTAAGGATTGTAGAAATGTTCCTATCCAGTCAAGATCTAAATAGATTAAGGGTGTAATTTTTGTGACTTTATTCTTAAAATATTGAACTCGTAATCAGATAGTACATGGTGTTTCATATATAATACATGTCACACAGCTAAATGAACACAATTTGAATATTAAGCATGATAAAAAAAATATATCAATACACCATAAACACGGATATTGATCTAAAATTATTATACATGCATTGCAAAAAAATCGGGAAAATTATACCATGAAGTCACTGGTGATGTAATCAGTTATGTACGAAAGCCCAGAAGGCTCATTCGAGATTCAAGGTTCGAAATACGAGATTCAAAATTCGAGATTCGAAATTCGAGTTTCGAAATTCAAGATCCAAACTAACCAATCAAAAGCGGGTTCAACTTTTGATTACTTCCCTTTGTTACGTTTTTACTATCACGGAATCGTTGAATATATTTATTACAAATGGATCATTTGATAAAATGATAATGCAGGAAAAAATGTTTTATGTATTAAAACGAAATAAAAATAAAATTTGGATTACATTTTGAAAAATACATATATAATCTTATTTTTCTAATTTAACAAAATAGTAAATACGTATATATGGAATATTATATGATCTTATCGTTGACTTGCCGTGTTGGTAGGTCAACTAATTTTATGTCATCAGATCATTGCTGATGGATTGATTGATTTTATTACAATGAAGCGCATTGCAGTGGTAAAATTTTCCATTTGGATGAAACGTTCTGAGTCATGTTTTGACCGTCAACAAAACGATACGCCCATTTCTTTAGAAACGAGAAAGAAATATTTGTCGTAATGTTTTAGGACACACCACTTTCCGCGACAAGTAACATAAGTTACACTAAAATAATGATTTTTAGATAAGAAAAAAACTATATATAGAGTCCCCGCTTCTGTAAAACACGCATTGCAACGAATTTGTACATAATTATGATTTTATCATGTTTATTGGAGTTAGCATAACACATGTATCAGTCGAACACGTGCTTACTCGGTGTTTATGAAGACCGTCAATTTGATTTCGGGCCTCCCGATTACGAAGCGAACGCTCTACCACTAGGCTACCGTGACCGGTGTGGAAAGTGTGAGATTACACCCCCTCTAAACTTTATTTGAAAAAAAAACAATCGCTGGCAATTTTTCATGCTTACTATATAAAAACTGTACAGATTTTGATTGACGGGAAATCATACATTCTTGAGAATTAGAATTCTAGAAATATTCACACGTTATGTTGCGTTTTTTTTTTATGTTTCGTTTTAATAAGATTGATCAAAATGGGTTTTGAATTATATATATACGTCATATACCAGTGAAGTTAGCAATAAAATGTTATTTTCTGAAACGAAAATTTGAATTCGACTATCGTTCGAATAATTTAATCAAGAAATCGGGAGGACAAAAAATATTTCGACATCCCTTCAATTGGACTTTTGCGGGGAACGCTGACTTTTACAGTTGTTGGCTCACTTTTACACTAGGACAATGTACGGAAGTTGTTTTACAATATAAATATGTATAGCCCAACATTTAATTCAACGAAAAAAAATTCTACTTTTTTTTTTCAATGCACATATAAGTCGTCCTTGACGAAAACGACAACCACTCTACACTCAATTCCCTGTCTTCACATCTTGGTGCTACTAACACCATAGCTATGACCACTAGAAAGGTTTTCTTATCTATAATTATCTATTATCAATTCTGTACCTCCGTGCATGATGCAGCTTTAAATGTCCAAGAAACCTCAACTGCAAAAGTCAGTGCTACTCGCAAAGTCCATAAATAAGAGAAGTTGGCGATAGGAAAATTATTACGTTTACCATCAAGTGTTCTTGTCAGTTTGCCATCAGAGTCCTTTTCTAGTAAATATCTTATATGAAACAGATTCGTCAGACTATCTTGTGTCTTTTCTTTCGAGATAAATGGGAGTATCGAACCAACATCGGTATGAAACTGACTGTTGCCATTATCATTAATACGACGTTGTCAACATATCTTAATTTCGAACTGAAGACCACAGCAAGAGACTTTTTCTTTTCATGTGGAATTTTTTTAATTAATTCTGCTTCGTATAGATACAAAAACTCTAATGGGAAGAAACAATTGGGACCCTTGAGAATTTCAACAGATTAATGAAAAAAACTCGTCTCCCAAAACTTCATATTTACTGTCAGTAAGAAAATCAACCATCGTTTTAATATCAGCATGTAGTAATATTGTGTACGATCTTTTTTTTTTTAATATATGCTTCTTGTCACATGAGATTGCTTTCAGGAGCTCTGATCTGGCAAACATGAGATCTAATTTTTGTTTTTATCACCAAGATTTCTGTGATAATTTAACAAAAGATTACATGTAAAACAATAAAATTTAAAGGGGCACTAAAATTCATAGATGCTAAAGAAACCTTAGACCTCAATATGAATTTCAGAGGCGAAAAAATATGTATTTCAAAATCTAAAACAATTTGCTCAAGAGGTATTTTTTCACTCATATATTGCACGTTTTCTATATCATATTATTAAGTCAGTCAACAAGCAATTTCACAGAATTATGGTTCCCCGCTTCCGGCGTCTTTATGGGTCATTTTTATAACAAATTGTGTCAAATATGAATGCCCTATTCGTATATGTTATTCAAAAGTTATCACCGAAGTTGAGTTCTTAATTTTAAATTTAGGTCAATCGTGAAGGTGAAAAGGTCAGAAATCATAGCATGCTCGGATAAATCTTGTCAAATATTAAAGCCCTATCTCTTTTCAATAAAACAGTTATGAAAGAAAAATTTATATTTTTGAAAATTAGGTCAAATGAACAAAATTCAAACTCACGCTAATGATGAAGACCATGTATCCATTTGCGGCCTTCAATAATTCAGAAATGAAAAAAAAGAGAACTGAAAAAAATGTTTGAAAAACAATCTGATTTTACACATCAGCATTTCAAAGTTGATATTAAAATGGATAAAATTTTCTTATAGGGGGCCAAGTTTTTTTTTTTTGGGGGGGGGGGATTATAAGATTTTTGAGAGTAATCATTGTTTGCTATCATTCAAAATCGCCATTTTCCTAAAGTTTGTCCTTATTTCGACTTAAAAATGTTTCAAGCAGCATTTAATTCATTTTTCCTTGTTTGGTGAGTATTTTTGCAAAGCCTTAATTTGTAATGACACTCTGGACTAATAAGGTGCAATAACATTCTTCAACAAAATCAAGGTGCGAAACTAGATAAAATATCAATGACACACATTCTTAAAATCTTGGGCATTGAAGTAATTTAAATCGTCGATAAAATTCAATGCCTACGTCCAGTGTAATTTGCTTGTCTAATTAAGTGAGCGACGTAATAAATACTCGTAGTTGCCCACGTAGCAGTTACAGCGGGCTCGGAGTAAGGCCTTAATCCTAACGTCGCGGGTTCGAATCCCACAGTTGTTCGTGAACCGGTCCTTCCCATATGAAGCCGTTTAAACCGACGTCCCGTGTCGCAGTAGGAGATGGCATGAAAATGGTCCCTTGCTATTCAAAGACTGTAAGTGTCAAGAATATGACTTAATTCAAAATACAAACGTAGAACAACGTCTGATAAGTTTTCATACCTATCTCATATTTCCAGGAGATCTTTAACATTTTGGTACATTCATTCAAATGCTGGAATTTGAAAGGACAACCGAATCTGAATGAAAATTTATATTAAAACTACGTATACGGCATATACTATATACAGAAAATAGGAAGGCTGCAAATCCCTCCCTTCTTTTTAACAAAAAAAAATATTATTATTTTAATCGTATAAACGTTTTACTTCATTTTTACTTTGCTTGTTTAACTTTTTGTCTATTTGAGGACAAATGATTAATTTATAGTAAGTCTTTGCTCGAATTATATTCAAAATATTGTCAAACATTTGATGATGAGATGCATGTACAGCTTAAATTTTGAAAAACTCAGATCTCTTCAAATAAATTATACGAAAAAAACATCTATTTAAAAGATTATAGTTTTTTTTTTTCCAATTCTCTAGCGATCATGTGTGCTTGAATCATGAATATTTGCCATTCTTCCAATAAATATCAAACTTTTTAGCGATATTTCCGACGAAAATGTGCTGTTTCAATCACTTCTAACAAGAAAAAGAGTAAGCAAATTGTTATTTCGTTTCAATTTGTAAGGAGATTATTTCTTGGCTGTACTGGCAGTCCAAAGACCAATTTACAATACAATCAACCTTTGATTACTTGCACAGATCATAAAAGTAATAGCAGGCCATTCCTTATTTATGTAACTAAATTTACAGCATTAATGCATGCAAATAAAGTCTTCATAAAGTCCATTTCCTCCCTTGACTTTTCTTCACGCCAATATCCGGTCTTCCGTAATTTCCCGTCATTCCCTTCGTCTTTGGAAATTTAATGGCGGGGCGACATGTCACAGTGTGATATATTAACATACACTTTATCAAATGGGCCTTGACGGGCGTGACTAGGCATTCCTAGCTGTATTCAAATGTTATTTTTTGTGCAAAACAATTAATTATCTATTCAAATTGTTATGTTCTTATGAAAGGCTAAATTGACACCGATTTCAATTCAAACCTGACTTTTGCTAAAAAGGAAATATTGTTTAAACCAACATTCCAAAAACCTCTTCAAAAACTGAAAAAACAAATCACAAAAGATCACTGCATCATTATTAATAAAATTTTTTCCAAAGTAGTTTTTACGATTTTGTAGGGGTTTTAAGGAGGATTTAACGAGGCTAGGGGGTGGCAGCCATTTTTAGACTATTTCAATCTCCTTTAAAGGGAGAGCTCTTTATAAAGATATACAAAATGATCAAATTTTAAAACTAAAATATATGAATTTTTTCTTTGTCAAATGATAGTTCACAGCTAAAGATACCGTATGTAAAAAAATAATTTAAATCTGGTGGTTAATTTGGGATTAATTTGTTGACCCTCCAGCCTCCTTAATACAACATTTGCTAAAGATAAAACCAAAATAAAGTTTGAACCTTCCTTTCAACTGAAAAAAAAATCATAAAAAGATTTTTGTATAATGTGTGAAATATTTAGTCTTTTCGTTTATCTAAGATACATTATTCTTTGTCTAGCACCAGTTAAAGCAAACGCAGTCAATGATCGATCGATGTTTAGAGAATATATTTCTGAAGAAATTGTCGTATACATACATGTCATGAAAATTTGCCATTCAGCTACAGTTAGTTAAGGATCTTTTTCGTGTCAATACCTACTGCGACTCGGGTACTCGAATTATCCGGTCACATTCGAAGAACCGGTCTCAACGTCCAGCAATGTGATTTGAACCCGCGACGTTAGGATCAACACCTTACTCCTCGACTTTAAAGCTTGCTCAAACACTGCCGTGTTTTATTTCTTTGTAAAACATCTATAACAGTTAATATTTGTTATATAGCTTCTTCATTTAATTATTTCTATATAATGGAAATTAATGTGCATTCACCAGTCAATTATCAGATAAAATGGACCAAAATATTGTTGATTTATTGTACAGGAAAAGATGCAGTGCATTTCTCCGTTTAAGACATGAAATGGTATTAATCAACGTCGAAAATTAGACAAATCGGAATCGAAATGTATAAACAATCCAATGCAGTGCGAAGTCATTGTTTGGTATTTAAGAAAACATTCCTTGATATGCTGTATGTTTTCAAGACATTAAAAAGTTGGTTTCGTTGATTTATATTCATTGTTATATACTACGATCATATCTGATTGATAAAAGTACATAAAATATAAGAATTTAGTCAATAAAAAAATTTAAGTGAAAAAGTCAAATATTCAGCTTAAACCCTTTAAGCTTAAAAGAGTGGATTAAATTTAATCAATAGAATCAGTAAACTATATACACACACGCACAACACATTTGATGACCAAATTAACTTCTAATAATTTCTAAGTTGTAGTATCTTTAATCGTTAAAATAAAATCTATATAATTAAAACAAATGAGGTATGCATAACATTACATTGTAAAACTTGATTGTCTATTTGGGTCATGTGCAATCAAATGTTTACTTGCCCTATCTCGACTCAACATAAGAAAAAGATAGATGGAAAGGCAAACAAGAGGCCCATGGGCCTTATAGGTCACCTGAGCATTATGCAGCAACTTTTCAGTGATTGAATTTGATTCATGTTTTAAGCCAGATGCTATGGCATTCACAATTTTGAAAGAGGCACCATTGATCATCATAACAATGCACTTAGCAGTTGCTTAGTTTGTTTAATTAATACCCATACGCAGGGTAGGGGAACAAAAAATGCATTTCAACTAATCAGTAATATTCAGCAATAATCAGTAGTGCCCCTACCACACATGAACCCCTGATCCGTGGGCCTTGATATTTGATTAATACCAAGGAGCAGATTTCAAACCATTCATTCATTTTCAGTATATAAGTACAGTCCCCCCTTCTATGGTACCCCTGACCCCGGGGCCTTGAAATTCACAACTCTGGAAGATTAGGGCCCTTGTCCATCATAACTATATAGATAGTTTATCTGCTTAATACCCTGGAGCAGAGAAGAAAATTTTCACAAATTTTATTTTTTTTTTGCACTTTATCATCAATAGGGCCAAACCCTAACACCAGAACCCCTGACCCTTGGGCTATAAAATTCACAATTTTGGAAGAGGCATTCTTGCTCATCATAACTATGTACTCAGTTAGTTAATTTAATTCCTAGGAGCAGAGGAGAAGATTTTCATAGAATTCATGTATTTTCACTATATAATCAATAGAGCCCCACCCTAACACCAGAACCCCTGACCCTGGGGTCATAAAATTCACAATTTTGGTAGAGGCACTCTTGCTCATCATAACTATGCACTTAGTTAGTTTATTTGATACCTAGGAGCAGAGAAGAAAATTTTCAAAGAATTCATGTATTTTCACTATATAATC